>WBNO01006966.1:0-14239 GCA_013400575.1 Peucedramus taeniatus | reverse complement strand
AAAATGTTGTCTAATATTCTTCAAGAGCCCACAAAGCATACTGTAAAATTCTGTGATTCTAGAGATCTCTTCCTGCCCATGATATTTTCTACTCTTGATTTATGAAACAGGACAGAATTATGGTTTATTTTTTATTACAACTGTAATTAAGCCAGATTTATATAAAAGGTACTAATACAGTCTTTAAAGTTTTTTGCTTTTTGTGAAGCCATAGAGCTTTTAAAAATTACTTTTATTGTTTAAATTTTGAGGGTGTATGTGGTTTTTTTGTTGTTTAGTTGTTTGGTTTTGTTTTGGGTTTTTGGTTTTTTTTTTTTTTGTTTTTGTTTTTTTTTTTTTTTGTGTCTTTCTACTATAAACTAGGTTTCTCTGCCTTAAATGTCTTCCAGAAACTTTCTCTCTAAGCTCAGATAAATAAGAACAAAAATGAATGATAGACATTGGGAAGCAAGATTTTAGAAAAGAGGAAGTCAGGATGAGCTAATATGAGATAATAAACAGGTAAAGAATAATTTTCTGTCAGAAATTAAGTATTTAATTCATCAAATGATTAACTGTAATAAAAATTAAGAAAAAAAGTAAGATGGTCAGATTACTTGAAGAACAAAATTACTACTATTCCATAGATGTGTTGTGACATATTTGTTAGTAGAGATCCTACAATTCCTATCATTATTTGCTAGGAATCATTGACTAAAATTAGGCTATCTGGAGGTACAATCTTAGTTTAAGTGTTTATTCCCCTGTATTGCATTTTTCCCTTCCAGTTCTACTTTGTTTTGTTTCTTGAGTTTTTAATTAATTGTTTGTATTATCGTTGTATTTTAAGAAAAGCAACAATATATTATTGGCCTCTTATGTTCAAATTCAAAGCTTAAAGAATAATTTTAGGTATTTCTTTTCCAAATTCTTATATTAAATAAAAAAAAACAGCTTATTTCTGTTATTAAATTTATTATTATCTAGATTGATTTCTATCAAAAGTATATCTTTATTAATGTGATACGTGTCACAGATTTTCCAATGCCTCAAAAAAACCACATTTCTGTAACTATTCACCCTATATTATGAAACATGTGTTCAATTAATTTTCTCACATGGAAGAGAAGACAGCAGTGAAGGACTTCATGAGTAAACCAGGAGCGACTTTTTCTCCTCTGTCATGGTTATAAGGATTTGCACTTTTTTTTTGCCTTGTGGCATGAAAGAAATAGAAGGTCATTAGTCAGGCTTTCTGGCTTCTGAGACAAAAATTGACTATTACATTAATACATAGAAAAGGACTTTATTATATGCAGGGGTCCGAGAGGTTTTTTAATGTAGTGTTCTAGTTCTTTGCACAATGGAAAAAGGTAAAATGCCCAAATCAGATAGTTTTACAATAAGATCTAGGGTTTTTTGATATATGGCTGTTCAGTTCTTATACTTCAGAAGTGAAATCAGAAATTATTATAATTCTGTTCAGGCATAAGAAGACCAATACCTGTGTGGGGTAGGACAGTAACACAGACTTCAGATTAGAGCAAGGGGAATTAAATTTTGCTGTCCAACAGCGGCAAAGTTAATTCAGTTCCACCAGTCAGCATTCTGAAGTGTCCCATAACTAATGAGTGTTTGCCTTGAATGTTCAGCCTTCATCCTTAAGGGTAATTTATGTAGTTAACGAGGGGAAGGGAAGACTTTTGCGAGCCTTACCAAGACCTTTGAGCTCATCTCTTGACATCTTTACCAGATATCATATACATGACAGCATGTGGGAAAAACTTCAGATAGAATTTATGCATTAAAAGACAAATAATCCAAAAAATATACTAATATTACTTGAGATATTTAGTGATTAAAAAGTATTCTATTAGTTTATTTATCTCCTTTTTATCATAATTATTATTTTATTTTGCCATTCTCTAGGAAAACGTTTCAATACATCAATAGAGTTCAGATCCAGCTTCATTATCTTTTTGTGCTCCAGACTTAGATCCTCCCAGCAGTTACTTTAGGTCACTTCCTACTAAGGAATGGAGGAAAAATTGGGGTCATCAGACATTTTGTATCTTGCTACTCTGTTACTTTTGCATTTCTTTCTTTGTTATTATAGATTCTCCAGGTCTTTCACATAATCACTAACTGATAATTTTTGAGTTCCACCTCATCCTCATACTTTTTCTTTCATTCCTCTAGTGTCCTCCTTTTCTGAGTTTATAACAAAAAGTCTTGACAATTTGTAATCATTTGCATTTACATCCTTGTTGTGTCTGCTCTCTAGCTGCACACCCAATGTAAATGAAGCACTGGCAGTAGTGCTGTATTTGTAGTGTAGAAATAAACTCTCCTCAGCATTTTTGTAAGAATTTCCCCCCATGCACATGGTCTTTTATTTTTTTCCTATGTTTTCTTTATTTTCACAGAACACAGGACTGCTTCCACCATGTGATTGTATTCCTTTTTAAAACTGACCTATTTTGGGTCATCCCAGACATACCACTGCTTACTTGTTTCTTTCAGGCTCATACTGTAAGTCTTTCCTGCTTTTGATACAGGATATAGGGCGCCTGGGCTCTTAACAAATGCTATGTTATATCTCTTGACTTTACTGCAAATGGCTAAAGGCAGATGAGAGGAGAAGCACCACTGATCACTGATCAGTCTGTTTCTTATAGTGCAGCTATGGGAAGCCCATTCAGCTGCTGATGCTGTATACAGGCAATGGAGAATCTGTTTATGGCATTTCCCCACAGGTATTAAAGACCTGCTCGGGAACTGAAGAGGAGAGAGGAGAGGACACACAAATGAACAGAAAGTTTAAGACTGAATTTGTTTCCAAAAAATATTGTCAAGAAATGATTTCTGGGGAGCAATGAGCAGAAAATTCAAAGTGAATACTTCACTGCTGAATTCACTCTTCTGGTTTCTCTTTTTGCATGCAGCCTTTTATCTTATGATGTGAAGCTATTACTTGCTGATTTTTTAGTTGTTCAATTTGTTCTCAGTATATTGTAGCGCATTTCATTGTACTCAATTGAGATGTGATTTGTGCTGCAATAGTTGAGATCACTTGTCATTGTTAATTATAGGTGTTCAGAATAGGCACAAACCAAAGAAGCCATGAGCTTTAATACTTTTGTCACTACACATATTTAAGAAAATTCATATTTAGGCACAATAGAGGAATGTTGGAGAATTTCTTCTTATGCAAAAACATTTTGTTCACTGATGACTAGATCACTGTATGACTTATTGGTTAGGTAAATTGTATACCTGCATTCCCTTAGATATTGTAGATCTACACTTTTGTTGTTAGATATAAAGACAAGGATTTATATCAGCTAGGCTCAAGTTTCTAAAGAAGCTAAGGAAATAGTCTGAGCTACTCCTCCATGTTATTTCAGCCACAAATGCAGAGAAAAAACAATATCCCAGAGATATTAGGCACCTACCTTACCACAGAATCAACAGCTCTCTGAAAACTGGAATTCATTTCCATTAAAAGAAGTCTAAACAGAAGCTGACATTTAAAGCATGAGCCCCTGTTCAGCTGTTTTAATTCTGTTTCAGGTGACCCACTTCTCACAGAGCAGAGAATCGGCCTATATAAATTAATTGTTTATGAATACTTCAGAAGATTTACATTAATATTTTGACAATACTAACTTTAAAACTTTCAGAGATTTCACACATCAAAGGTCCTATGATTTCCTGAAAGACAGGGAGTGCTGAGGAAGAAGAGTTAAAAGTAGACACAGTCTGTTCAGTAAAGAACATGATGGCTCAGGTACTGCAAATTATCTACACTAACTAGTACTAGTCTGTAAAAAAAATCTTTCTTAAGGCCAAAGGGACATTTCTGGAGTGAAGTTAATTGATTCTTTTCAGGGTTTTTATTTTGTTTTGGTTTAGTTTTGTTTTTGTCTAATATGGTGAACTAAACCATAAATGGCTTTTACCTATTTGATAGAGCAGCTAGCTGATAAACAGTTACTTAGCTGCAATTTTAAATCGAGGGAGAACATTGAAAAAAACAGAACAGGAGATTCAGGAGTGATATGTAGGTTCAGGAATTTCCAAAAGGCTCTTTTGAAACGGATCACCAATAATATTTTCTTTGATTGTTTACCTGCTATCATGCTGCTTGTGGAAATAGTAGAGCCCTGCGATACCTCTATAAAAATTGCAATATAAGCAATTTGAAATTACTTACATCTAGAACAATGATTATACACATCATTTTTTTTCAATATAGTTGAGCAGTTTTGTGGTCACCAATATGTATTCCTGTATTTTTGAATAAATATGTGAGCAACATAAAGTGAAATTTAAATAGTGAACAAATTATAATCTGTATTTGTATTTAAATTCAGGACATGCACAAGCATAATACATAACTATCAAAACCAATGTTTTCTAATTACCCAGGAGTCCAGAGTGGACTGTTTACTTAATTTACTTTTAATCACTTTATTTTGGATTTTCTCAGCTGTATATGCAAATGACATACACAATGTCACCTCTGTTATAGATGTGGGTGAAAGAAGGAAAACTATTAATTGATCTTTGGGCAAAATTGATCCCCCCAAAGCAGCAGGCTTTGAGTCTATAGAGAGAAATAAAATTAAACTATGGGCCAGATCTCAGTCTTGAAGTTGTCACATGCAGAAGGAAATAGTGAAAAACAAGCTGAATTCTTTTAATTATGGTTATACAATTCTGAAATAAAAGGAGAACCTGGAGTTTGATTAAATAAAAGATACAACTAGACTGAATATGTTTCAAATAAGAAAACATCTACAATAATAAAAATTCACCTTTCTGAAATGTTGTAGGTAGGACAAATAAATTAAGATAAAACTTCTTGCCAACATAAAATGCATCCATATTATCAGAAAAGAAAGAATTAATTTGGTTTGTCACTCTGGAAATAATTACTAAAATACATAAAAAGTGGTTTATGTAAATATAATAAATATATTTATTCCAGAAATTCAGTGGGTTTTCCAAAGAAAAACCTACTTTATTTCTTTCATTATGAAAACAAAAGGTCTAAATCCTTTTACGGCAATAAATTCTTGCTTCATGTAGGAATTTGCACATGAAAATAGGAATAGGAATCATGCTTCATGTTTTCAGTTTGCACAACACAGACCCTAACTGATCCTGGACTTCCTTGGGGTACAGCACTGTTCCTTCTAGACAGTGCTGTTTAATTTTTTTCCATTAAGTTTGCGTTTGAAGGACATTATATAAATCAGGATAAATCGCTGAATCATGAACTCTTCTGGTGACAAAATGAGTTACGATGAAGAATACAATAATAAATTAATTTTATTATTGTGATGCAAATATAACTAAGAACCCCCCAGTATATGTAGAAATGTCAAATTTAGATAATTCTCTTGAGACACACTTAGACATGATCACCTAGAATGAAATGACATGATGGCTTTAATGCTAATTATGAGTTATCTCTAAAATAGTTTCTTCATTACAGCTCTGTATATATTTTCCTTTTTCCCCACATTTTTTTCTTTTTTAGAAGCTAAAAACAATAATAATAACAAAGTGATATAGTGATTAGAAATTTTTGTTTGCATATTTTAGCTGAACGTAGCCTGACAGAGAGTAGTAACAGCAAACTAACTGAAACAATGCAGAAAAATATTTATTAAGCTGTGATGAGAGAGTTTAAATAAGCCAAGATTAGTAATCTCTGTTTTCATCATTGATGGGATTTTTGAAGTTGTGTAAATGGCCAAACCCTCTCCAAATGCTTATAATGATATTTAACTATCTTCATACATATTTCAGGTCAAGTTACCCATTATACACTTTTCTTAAAAGGAAAAATTATGTAACTTACAAGTTAACCAGATTTAATATTTCACTGTTAAGAAACAGAAAAAGAATATCATAAAGTACTAATTAATTAACATAGCTTTGAGTATGTCAGCTGGGCTCACTTTGAAATATGCTAAGATATGTATCAGAAATAAGAAAATGATTTCTCCATTGGATGGAGAAACCCTGCTGATAAGGTCCTGGGGGTTATAGTAGTTAGAAAATTTTATGACATTAGTCTGTGCAAGAAAAAGGACAGTGCAGCTCAGGTGGTGTAATGCTGGCAAAAAGCCCTGTCATTATACCTAGTGTTTCCAAAATCAGCACCTGTAGATCACATTCAGCAGCAGTTGAAACACATCAGGAGGCTGGACTAGAACAAGCTTAATTGATATCAAATGCTGAAATGACTGTGATTTTGCTAAGGAAAGAAGAGACTAATCTGAATTGTGTTTTGTACATATTAATGCTTGTAGATGTGTCTGTGCACTTCTCTGTGAATGTGCCTGTATTTGTGTACAAATGTGCCTGGTCAGAGGGAAATATGCACCACAAATTAATCTCTGAACTGTCCCGTGGCTTGCGTCTTTAGCATGTCTATGATAAAGGAGATACTTTAATTTCAACAGTCTGATTAGCTGCATAAGATTTTTTTTCCTTTTAATTGGAAAGTGAAGGCCTTACTGGTAGGAAAAAAACAAAAAAAAAAAAAAAAAAAAAACAAAAAAAAAACCAAAAAAACAACCCAAAACAATCTGAGGATTTTCAGGTATCTCAGCATGCTTGTTTACTTCATCAATTTCAAGCTGATATAATGAGTTTCTTGATGTAGACCTCACTTAAGGTAGATTGTATCCCTATAATCTTTTTCCTTATTTACAAAAATAAAAAAGGTAATATTTTATTGACTGTTGTAAAGAAATATATTAAAAAGGATAGATGTCAAGATAACCATTAAGTAAGAAACTGATGGAATTTATCCCCTCAGACCAATCAAGATGTTTTGTAACCTAAAAAATATCACATGGTTACAAACAGCTCCACTTTGGAATGAAAAGTCAGTCTGTTCCATGTTCTGCCAAAGTTATGGTATGGCAAATGCCTGGTAATTTAATAAATGAGGATCTTTTGGAAACCTTCCCAATACAGAAAATAGAATCAATTTGGATAGCAGAGAAAATGTATTTCTAAACATGTTAGACCCTTATGCAAGCAGACAAAAAAGGGAAAATAGGCAGAAGGACTGTGAATCCCTGTGTGTAAGAATTCCCTATGTCTTAAACTAGTGCTGGAATTTGTACATTTTTATATGTAACCCATTGGAGGAAATGTGTTTCTTTGAGTATTTTGAACTCAGTTAGGTGAGTGCAACAATGAATTTAATCTCAAATTGAACATGTAGAAAAATCAGAAGGGAAATTCTAAAACATTTTGGTAGAAAAGCTATTAAGTCATACACCTTCCTTTGGTGCATAGATGGTTTTTTTTTCCCCATAATTTTTCTTTTGTTTTCATTATTAGATTTCCCTAATTCCTAGAACTAGGAAACCTAGAAAAGTGTACTGGAAAGGTGACAAGTGAGTATAAAGTGTAGAATGTACAATCAAATACATGCTGGTGACAATATATTTTATTTTACTGAAAGAAACCCATGTCTTTTTTCACAGCAATATGATATATATGTCAGTGACCACAGTAGTCATCATTTGCCTTACCAGAAATCCTCTTCTAAGAAAGCAGGGGTATCTTGAGAGGCTGAGAATCCAACCCATTTGAACATCATGAAGTTCAACATGAGCTTCATGTTGAACTTTATGAGGTTCGTTTTATGCTTGTTAAGTCCAAGCATAAAATCCTGCTCCTTGGTGGAGACAATCCACAAAATCAATACAGACTGGGGCATTAATAGGTTGACATCAGCCATGTGGAGGACTTTGAGACAAAAAATTAGGTATGAGACAGCATTGTGTGCTTGCAGCACAAGGTACTACCTCTGTCCTGGGCTGCATCAAAAGAAGTGTGACCAGCAGGCTGATGGAGCTGATTCTGTCCCTCTAGCTCACTCTTGAGACCTGGTGTGCTGCATCTGGCTCTGGGGCTCCGGTACGAAAGGATGTGGATCTGTAGAGTGGGTCCAGAGGAATGTTACACAAAAATACATCAGGGATTTGCAAACACTTTTCCTACAAAGAAAGGCTGAGTGAATTGGAGTTGTGAGAAGAGAAGGCTTTGGGAAGGTTTTATTTCAGCCTTTTAGTACCTAAGGTGGTCTTATAAGAAAGATGGGAATTTTCTACCAAGGCCTAGAGTAATAGAAGATGGCTTTAAACTAAGAAAGGTAGATTTAGATTACACATAAGAATAACATCTTTTGTTGTGGGGGTGGTGAGGCACTGTGGTGAGGGTGGTGAACCTGCCCAGAAAGGCTGTGGATGCTCCATTCCTGGAAGTGTTTAAAGTTGGGTTGGACAGGGCTCTGAGCCACTTTGTCTAGTGGAAGGTGCCTCTGCCCATGGCGGGGGGATTTGACAAGATAATGCCCTTTGAAGGACGTTTCAACCCAAACCAATCTGTCATTTTTTCTTTAACATTCCCTATGCAACAATAGGCATCCTTGTTATTATTTTCTATAATATTTTTTCCTAAAAGCAGGCATATTTTATCGCCTAAAACACTGTTCTGGTCAATAGATGCAAATTCACATGATATTTTTTTAAACATGTACAGATGTGTACCTTTGCTGCACCTCTACTGATAGAGTAGTCTATATCATAGGTTGTCTTTTCTTATTCAGTTAGTATTCAATATCTACAAACCAGCTGATCTGTGAATTTGTCAGTGTCAATACTCATTTTCAATCCCCTGCTAAAATTACTTACTGCAAATGTAATATTCTGGGTTCAAAAAATTTTTGTTGTTTTTTAAAGTCTATTATTTAATTTCTAATAAGGTATATTTACACACAAAATTACGTGTCTTCACAAATTCTTTGTGTCTTCAGCCTAGTAGTTGTCTTCTATCTTATTGCTCCCTTGTTGACAGTTGCAGCAAGCCTGGCAAGCAATTATAGAGCACATTTAATGAAAATAATTATTAGAATTTGTAGACATGCAGTATCTGGTGGAGCAACAGCATGAATGCTCATTCTGGGATTCCCTGGCATAGGCGGTATTTGCTACTTCTAAACTGTTTTGAGCCATTAAGAAAAAAAAAGCTCATTTTACATATATTCAATATTTTTGTTTTGTTTTCTAAGGTTATGTATTCATCTCCAGTAAATCTATCTTGTACCAGCTTAAAGATTCACATGTCTCTCAGGCTGATAGTTTTTTCTCTAGAGTTTCAAGAACAATATAGCACTTTCTCTTGTAATATTTGTTTTAGCCTGAGATCTGGATTAGGAGTAAGTACAATGAAGTCACAGAGCTATACCTCTTTGTGCACTCAGAAGACGTGCTTCTCTTGCCATTGTTCAAGGTTATATAGTAAATTAGGTTACTTTTTACCATCACTCTCATCTTTGCCTGCTTATTGCTGCAGAAATTAGAAAGTCAATAATGAATGAGGCACCAAACTGTGGGAAGAGAAAAGCTGTAGTGGAAACATTGGAAATTCCAAGAGGCATGACTTCTATATAAAGAATCATACATATTTCTCACATAGAACTTTTTGCTCATATGCTCTCAAGGTGATATAAACATGTTAAATAAATAATTATAATATTATTAAGCCAATTCTATATTCTTGCAGTTTAATGCATTGTATTACTGATATGCTTTGTTATGTTGCTCTGTGTTCTGTACAATGGTGCCTCCAACTTTCAGATATCTAATGAGGTGAGCTTCAAGGTGACCAGAAACAGCATAGGGGTTGGGGTTTTTTTTTGTTTAGTTTGTTTCGGTTTGGTTTTTTTTAATTTTTGCACAAAAATTCCTGTTTACAGAAAATATCAATTTTTTCCCACTTGATACTGAATATCTTTAGTGTAGAAAAATCTGTGAAAACTTGTAACTGCCTTAGGTTTTCAAGTTTGAAAAAATTATATCGATTCTGTAACTTTCATATGCCATACTTCCTAGCTTTATGGAATTGAGATTTTTTCAAGTACAGTGTTTCAAATCTGTTTCAACTGAGTTGTATTTACTAGTTATCTTATATAGACAATGACATCCTGGCCTTCAGAACTCGCAAAATCATAGTCAATGCTGAATACTGAACTCATATTTTTATTTTGCAGATGTTGAAGGTGTTGATTTAGATATAACTAATTTCTAACGGCCTCAAATGAAATGCCTGTAAAACTCATGTTGCTTTCTTTTTTGCTCAAATTAGAATTTAGCTGAAAAATATCTAAAAATACCTTTATTAAATATTGTTTGGTAGCTAAATAGCTGGGATAGTCCAGGAACAGCAGGACTGAAAACTTTCAAGATAGCAGACAAAAATACAAGCATTTTGCCTTGCTCAGTGTTGTGTTTGATTGTACATAAAATCCATAGGATAACACTTGTCCTGGTTATGCCGTGATGCGTTTTATTTTCATGAATGACATTAAAAACCCTTCCTTCAAAATGTAATGGGTATCTGTGGAACCGAGCTGTTTTTTTTCTGAACAGAGGATTCCCCATTAAGGTTATTGTTAGCATGACTGTGGGTCTTCTGAGCATTTAAGATATGCCATTTTACGGCCAGGAAATAGTCTAGTAGTTTACAGCTTTACAACATCTACGAGGCTGGCAAAATCAAAGCTTTCATTAAGTCAAGTTTTTCACAGAGGGAATGAAGATGCGTTGGTACCATTCCCCTATTCTTCTTTTTATGGTTATAAAAGTAAAAATAGAATTTTAAATATTCTGTGGGTTTTAGTAATAAAAAATACTTGTGTTATGTGCCTCATCTGGATATGGAATGGTTGGTAGAACTCATCTATGCATTAAAAAAAAATTAAAAACCAGAAATTCTGGTCAGAAAAGAGTGAGTCTTAAAGTCATTCCTGCTAAAAACATACTACCAACACACAAAAGTTTTGTGTCAAAGCAGTTCCAAAAGAAGTCTGTTAGTTTCTCTGCTTCTCTTTATTTACATGAGGAATTCAGCAGTAGCTGGTGACAACAGAAATACAGGGCCATCATATCTGCCATGATCTCTGTGAAAGGCCTTTACAGATTCTTCAAGCAAAAATGTTTATTTTCTAGAGATTTTTTTTATGTTTCATGCGTTTATCCTGTTCCTGTGGGAGGTGTTTACAATTATAAACAGTTCTCTATTTTCAAAATAATATTTAATTCTTCATGCATATCTTATGCATAAGAAATCTTATGTTTCATATTGCACTTGATTACCTCAGTAAACATTAATAAAGACTTAAGAAAAGTGCATCTAGAACATTTTTAGAAAAAAAAAGAAGAATAAAGAAAATTGTTGTGATGTTAGCTAAACGAAAAAAATACGTTCAGTTTCACATACTGTTGCTTTTACACCTTGTAAAAGGTAACTTTCCTTTAATCTCCTGCCAAATATTTTGTCATTATTCAATGAATCAAGTAAAAAGTAGGTTGTCTAAAACTCTAGTAGTCTGGGCTATCAAGATAATTTGTATTATAATAGACATCAGTCATTATTTTGTCCTTGTTGCATCACTGTTGTATTAAATTGTTTCAATGTTAAGGTAAAACCATGTAGTTAACAATAGTTAAAGTTTTTTGTTTGTTTGTTTGTTTTTTTTTTTTTTTTTTTTAATGAAGACTCACTTCACCTGTGAATACCAAATACTAAAGTCAGGAATGAGAACTTTAGCTGACTGTCGCACTGGCATCTATTATGAGTTTGTAAATTGTCGCAGAGCTCTTCTTATACCAATATACAATATATTAAGGCTTTTATATAACCTCAGTAAAACTGAATATATAAATCATAGCGTATGTTTCAATAGAAACATTCTTTTTATAAATAAGTATTTCCTTGATTTTTAGGAGCAGAAGTGGAAATTTCTGCACCATCATTTTTTCATCATTATTTGTAGGCAATCATTTAGGACACACTAGAATTATTTTTAGGATTAATTTGACTCCATAAAAAATGGAAATCAACGCAAACAGTAGCATTTTATCATAGGAATATTGTCTTCACAGTTTAAGAAAAAGTTGTATAGTAAAACCACATCAATTTAACATCAAATTAGGCTTTTCTTTAAATTACACTTGCCTTTTCTGATCAGAGGTAGCCTTAAGCAGGAGAGAGGAAATGGCTGGGAACTAGAAGTCTGGGAAATTTATGGTCACTCTGTAACATTTGCACAACAGCCTGTAGCTTTTTCATAAAATAGGGTTCTCACTAAAATAATAAAATAAATAACAAAAAAATTCAATAATAATTTCTGACATTCAGATATGAGCTGTGTGTAAAGCAGGACTCTTAATCTCAATTTTTTAAAAATTTTGACTCCTTATCTTACTCACTGCAGTAGTGTCACTCAGTTTTGACACCTAGGCAGAAAATTCAATCCAGACACCTGATTAATAAATAATCTCACTAAACTTCAGACTTTATTATAAGGATGTGACTATTTTGCTATGGCACACAGGCAAAAATATAAATAATCATGTGACATTATGTAAAAGTTTAGCATGATAACTGTTATAGTCTTGATAAATTCTCTAGCTTGACTTTTACAGAGAAAATTAGAATACTGTTTCAGTGATTTATTTCCAACTGTATTCTTCAATAGCAAGTGTGTGTACACTTCCTGAGGAGAAAACTCATATAATCCTTTTTCTCTGGAAAATATTTCAGGATATTCTTCACTTATCAATGAAGACAGTGTTAATTTGGA
Source organism: Peucedramus taeniatus (assembly GCA_013400575.1). NCBI lineage: Eukaryota > Metazoa > Chordata > Aves > Passeriformes > Fringillidae > Peucedramus > Peucedramus taeniatus. Next base: position 1,578 of record WBNO01006966.1, on the reverse strand, counting down.
ACTTGATAGAAGAAAACAAAAGGTAAAACTGGAGTAATGAAGCACTTTATCTTCAGCTGTAGGAAATTTCAGCTTGGATCAATTTTTTTCATAGTAGCTAATCATAATAGCTTTAGCAACCCACATTAGCTTCAGGTAGATGTTTTGATTGTTTTGAAGAGAAGGATCAATTAAACTGACACAAAAATAATTGGTGAAAAGAGAAAAACAGAAATTAATTTTCTGCTGTAGGGAGCTCACTAGTATTGTATTGCAGTATACTTCTTTTTGAATTCTAGTTAAACTTTTAATTTCTTACTTGAGATATAGAGTCAAGAATGCAAAAAGTCCATTTGATAAAAAAGAAATGTATCATGATATTTACATCACAAAATAAAAATAAACTGTAGATCCTAATTCATCTTGAAATGTTTAATCTTTCAAGAAAGCTTACTAAAATCTAGTCCTTGTTCAAGTAATTAGAATAATTTAAAAGTATTTGTGTGAGGTTTTACAATACTGAAGTGTAAAACCTTAAATTTAAGCAAATCAATGAAAATAGACTATTATTATGGGTTTATATTTGTAATGGATTTATATTCTATATTTAAAAAAAGTTTCATGATGGGCTGTAATATTTTGAGTTTTCCCAAAGAAGAAGAGCATAAGTGTTATGCAAATAAAAATTACTTCACACTTTTTAAAAGTTCAGAGTGAAGCTCATAAGAAAAACTAAGGTTAGTTTTCCAATGGTTCTCTGGCCTTTGGTAGATCTAAATATCTTTATCCTAGAAAGTTGTATCATGGGCTGCTTCTGAGTGAAATTTTGTCTGTATATTTCTGCAGTACTTTATTACTTAACCTTGCTTTTGAATTTTTCAACACATTAAATCTTTGGGGCAGGAAAACACTTAAGAAAGTTCTGGAACTGGAAGATGCCCAACTCAGATGTGATATATGACTATTGGAGCCTTTATTTCAGTTCATAGCAAATTCAAAATCTTCAGTTGCCGTTAAGTACATGTTAAAGTACTTTAGTTTTTCAGTGAAAGAATGACAATGCCATATGCATTAATTACCTCAAAAAGCAATTCCTGAACATTCCCATTTTCTGTTACTTCTCCAAATTGATGAAAAATGGACTGGGACCATTGAAATGGGGTTTTTTTGCCCTAAAGTAAATACAAAGTCATACACAAATATGTTGGATATTATTTCTTGTTGCTTTTCTGATAATTCTATTCATTTAGATCCTACTATTCTTTGCCATGGATAGGCTTAATGAAGGTGAACATGTTGAGAATAGATGCAAATTCAAATAATTAACCGAAATGTAGTTAACAAAATTTTGTGCAATGAATATTTGTATTATTAGAATTTTATTATATGCATTATCTATATATATAGTGTTTCTATTTTATTCCTATTATCTCTTATATTTTTATATCTATTTATCTGTATATCTGTATATCTTATTTATCATATAATATTTTCAGGAAAAATAAATATGAAATACATATTTCAGTAAAATTCATATGAACACAAAACCTGAAAAAAATATGGTAATTTGAGCAATGATACCTCATATAGAACATATAT
>WBNO01006963.1:0-14986 GCA_013400575.1 Peucedramus taeniatus | reverse complement strand
ACAGAGCCAGCGTGTCCCTCAGATGGTTAAAAAAATTGATGAGTATCCACAGGGCTTTGTCAAAACTCCACAGCTACCTCCACATTAATGAAATGTTTAACCCATTCTTGCCAATCACTGTAAGAAGATCTCCAGTCTTCAAGATGATGTGGGGAAGGTAATGGAGGGAAGGTAACTCAAAAGGTATACTCAAAAGGGTAGAAAATGATCTTTTAGGAGAAACAAGAGAAGCCAGTATAATTATTTTCTGGAATAATTGAACCCTTTTTCTGGTGACAGTTTGTAACCTTTTTTTAAAAAGTAGCTTTTACCATCATTGGTATAAAAATACTTATCTCATGTTAATCCAAAACTATTAAGAATAACTTTCTAACCCAATTACCAGGTATCTGAATTGATTCTTAAACTTGTATCCACTAAGTGGATTTGTCCCAGTTAGTCTGTTTCAGAGACCTACATACCCACTATGACACAACAGAAAACCAGGTACCCTGAACATGCAAGAAGAGGAACACAAAATAAAAGCATTTTGCTTTCAAGGGTTGTCAATTCAACACAGCATTAGCAAATTTCTGTTTCTCATTCCTTACTGAACACAGACATTGTAAACTTACTGTTTTCCCTACATTATTACTGCAGGAAATTACTTTAAAATGAGAAAATTGAAAGAAGTACACTTTAAAGCTTTGAAGTTCTAGGGAAGCATCATTTGCATGAACACTAACTAGTACATTATCACACCCTAGTAGATTATCATCCCTGTGAAATTATTCAGCAGACACTGAGTAAGAGCACAGCACACTTCATGCCACAATACTTATTTTTAACATTTTGTGGATAAAATGTAAGTTTAAATAGTATCAGATGCATTACACCTGACCTTTACACAAGGCTTTAAAATGCAGTTTGTGCTGCCAAGTTTATAAAATTATATATATTTATACACACTCACCAAAGTGACAGCACAATCCTAAATTAAGTTCTAAAAATACTGTAGGCTCTATATAGCACCTGTTATATTGTTTGAAAGTTAAATAAGAATAATTCAAATATTCTTTGAATCACACACAACTTGTCAATACCAGAAGTCTGGTTTGGGGGTTCTTCATTGAAATTGTAGAGTTTTTGTACAGTTTTGACTTTTTCTTTGCTGAGAAGGCTTACAGAGCTTTGATTTTGTTTTAGTTTCTTTCTTGTAGAAAGAACTTAATAAAACTGGAAAGAAACTCCTACCCTCATTACTCACTTCTCAACCGCCTCAAAAAAAAAAATCAACAGAACCTTTATTTAAATTGCATTTAATCTTTCTGATATTAAATTTTACAACCAAGAGGAAATACTCATTCTTTGCTTAAGATGACAACTAACACTGACCTTTACCAGGTTCAGGTCCATCTAGTCAAGTGTGCTCCCTGGATTCCAAATCCTGCTTCCTGGAGATTACAAATGCTTATCTACGCAAATGCAACCAATGTTGAATTATCAATTCCTGAATGCCAAAATAATTTGGGAGCCACCAGTTAACATTGCCACACCATGGTTCAGTACAACCCAACGACAGAGTCAGAAGCACACTATCAGTCTTGAAATCTTGAAGCATGATATATTTCAGCTTAACTGAGCAAATACCTTATCAAGTTGTCTTTTCGCCCTCTGCCAGATGCTAAAAAATAAGTCTACTTCAGACCAATCAAGTGTTCACATACCACAGGAAAAGAGCAGCTCCCTTTGTTACTCTACTGGACTCTCAAGCCTCACTGTTTACACACTCATTTCAGACAACCAGCAACTACAGCAAAGTGTACTCTCCAGAGGAATAGTGAAATACTAATTCAGAGCTGCTGCTGAACATCTGTGGTTTCTGATCAGCCTTTTGGATGCAGGAAAGTTAACAAACAGGATGTATGGCAATCTGCCATAGACTGGTTAGAGCAGACAGGTTTGGGAAATATGCCTTAGCTAACAAAAACAAAGGGAGAAAGCTATCATGTATCCTATCTACCTACTTCTCCTTGAGAAATTTGGGTATTTTGCCAATCCACTCAAAGCCAGGCAGAGGTATGCAGTGGAAAGCCAGAAGAAAAGGAAGAGGAGCAAAAATGGAAGCTGCAAAAGCCAAAGAGATTAGAGATTAGTAAATACTGCTCACTCACACCACCACTTTATCAGGGTTATAGCCTGGCACACCTACCTATTTTACTGAGCCCTGCGTTGCCTATTTGAAAGGGAAAACAGCCAACTGACTAGTCATTATCTTTATGGGTGCTAAGGAAAGTACCCTAAAGGCAATTCAGCAGCATTAAAGTGTATACCAGTACACTAAAAGTGACATGCTAATTGCAAGCAGTAGTGACAACAGAACACCATGACTTTGATCTCTCTTCATTTGATGACACTAAAACTTGTGTTCTGTATCAAATTTAATTTTCTGTAACTAAAACAAGCCAGGTCAGGCACCTCTGAGTTATTGCCCTTAATATTTATTTAGAGGGAATAGTACATGGCTCTACACAAAACCAGCTGACATGAAACCTAGCAACACCTCCATAAAAGCTTGAGATGGCACTTCTGTACAATCATTCACCTCAGGAAAGTGCCATTCAGCAGCTCATTGCAAGCTTCTGTCTAGCTTAAATTGAATGCCAAACACCACCTGAGGAATGGATTGCCTTACAAAGAGGCACAGAAAAAAAGTACATGTTAATATTTAACTATATTTTTTTAATATAACCAGTGATTGCCATGTGAATTTTAGAGATCTTTAACTGCTACAAACTTGGATGTGCATGTGCCCACTCCTACATGCATCTTTCAACAAATATGAATCAGATTTACTAAGCACACCACTGTCTTTGTGATCCTCTGATTACTGCTGCTGGCTCAGCAAAGCAAAGTGCATACATAGTATAAAAGTTGTCAAGGAGAGCCTAAGGTATTTAAACCTGAAAAGGACTACTTTCAGATGATGTATAGCAAACAAGATGCTTCAATCAGCAAAAATTGTTTTATTAACCTCACGTTAGAAAGTGGAACTGTTATAAATAACTAAGCAGTTGTTGGCTTTTGCCAATGGAAGAAGATGGTACTGGGTGTACCATTAATAATTTTGTCAACTGATATAGAAATTAATCTCTGGGTTACTGACCTCTTCCAGCTTCCTGTAAAAAACTCCCTGCAATTCACCTCTCTCCTCTTAGTGGGCTATTAACTGAAAGGTTAATGCCCTTGGGCACCTGGCCTCTGTGTGGGCACAGGGCCCAAGATCATCAGAAACCCTGGAAGATTTACTGGATCACTGCATCCAGGTCATACACCTCTACAGGACAATTTCCCACTTTAATCTATCCTACCCTTCTTTGACCACTTGCTAACTTCTTGTTTACAGCTTCCTGTGTATGCAAAAAGCCTCATCTGATATCAGAAGCCCCACAAGCAAGTACCCACTGAAGTGAGCACTTCAAGGCAAGGTCTGACCAAACAGGAGAGCCCCCTCTCATCACTCTACAGGGGAAACAGTAGCAACAGAAAGGGGAACATGACAATAGCTGGAAATACAAACCTAACAGCTGATCAGTTAAGAGATGACAAAAAAAATCCTGCTTCCAATATAGAAGTCTGAGATGTCAAAACACAGGGAGGAATACAAGGTAAGCAATCACTATGCCATTGTTCCTCCATTCTATTCTCATAGAAAAAAACCCCTATTTTTTGGTTAAGCATAAGCTAACTCTTGTTTTTCCAGCATCCCCAAAACCCAGAAAGACTATTTCAGGACCATTTCAGTCATCACAACCAATTCAAATTTTCTCCACATCCCTCTTTACACTAAAGAAGCACTTTTAGACTCCTGAAGACATTAAACTAAATGTCTGGAGCTGGGGGACACTGGCTCTGTGGGACAGCAGCTTCTCAAAGAAGCCACCCCTGTATCCCCTGCACATATACCCAGTGTGCTGTTCTATTGCCTATGCACTTGCTCCTCTACCACCAACAGCCATTCACATTCCATCAACGTTGGCTACTGAAAAATACCATGCATGCTACGGGAAAATTATAGGGAACACATGCCAGAAGAGCAAAGAAGCACAGAGGACAGCGAGCACAAGAACACACATCTACTTAAAAACTACACAAAGAGAGCTGTTCTAATTAAGACTCTATATAGAACATCTGGAAAAAGTCTCTGTAAAGGTAAGGTCACTCAAGCCATTCAAAATACTCTGAACATACTTCTAACATTTCCAGTAGCACTCAAATACTGAGTTTATAGCACAACGACTGAAGTTTGAAGTGTCAGAGGCTTTTTTCTTGATTCCACAATATCTTGCTGCAATTGAACTGAATAAGTATTCAATATTAAAAAATTCTTAATGAAAAAAATTAATAGAGTTAATAGTCCTGCATATATTTAAATGGATGTGCAGCTTTTATTTGCTTTTGTGCCAAAACTAAAACATTTCCTTTGCTATTCTACATCCAGTTTCTAAGGCAGAATTCAAATTCTTCTCTTCGTTGGGATGCAAACACTTTAGAAACACAAATTAAAGCCAATTGAAACTGGAAAAAAAAAGACACTCTTCCATAAGCAGAAATAAACACACAATTAGGCATTTATCTATACATTAATATACCAAGCTTCCACAAATTGGAAAAAAAATCCAGAGTCCAGACTGGGTTTAATGTTTAAAATTCATTACAATAAACTTATTCTAGGGAAGCACAAAAACTGCAGCAGCATTACCAAACTCACTGCCCCAGGTTAACAAACATGTTATATAACCAAGTGTACAAGGTTAGCCAGACTCACCTTCCCTCGTTGATTTTTGCTCTGTCCCCGTGGCAGGTGAAGTTCTCGATGTAGCCCAGGCTGCAGTTTATCCGCGTCCAGTCGGGCTGGCACACAGCAATGAAGTGAGGACGCAGTCTACCTATGGAGTACTTGGCAATGTCTGTCAACGACTGGCTAGCAGCTGCCCCAAAAATGAAGGTCCCAATGGCTTTGTAAATAGTGGCTATGTAGTTATTTCTGACAAACGAATTTGAGTGCAAATTATTATAAAAGACCGAGAGAGTCTCTCCTACGATTATCTGAAAAAGAAATAAGGAGAACAAGTTAAATATAATAACATTAAAAGAAAAGTATTATGCTATTCTTATTAATACTCGCACATGCAGTTTCAGAAGTTATTTTTTTATAAACATTAAGCTGCAAATTTAAGTTTTCCAAGAGTCAGCAATAACCATGTCCAAACATTATAAACACTTCCACACAGAAGAGAAACACCCTTTTACTTTACCCTCCCTCATGTTGAATTTAATCATATTATTTTCAGAATACTTATTAAAACAAAGCCTTCTCAGAATAACATTTAACCATATTACTTCGTATGGCCCTAATTAGAAACATTTTCTCCTGCATAACTTTGTTTTACATTGAGTCTTCTTCAACTAACTCTACTGAGCAAAATTTTTCAAAGCTTGTTAGGTTTTTCATTAAACCAGAAACTGTTTTGAAGGGTTGAGACTTTATATCCAGATGTAAAAGGACAGATGTTTCAACCAAGAAATTTCCTATTCCTCATGGAAATTAAATCCTTTGGGGAGAAAAGAAAATTAGTAAGGGTAGGGAAAGACAGGTCTAACTGAGGTCTTTCCAAGGATTTTTCACCCTACATGTCCAAGATACATGTATCATGGGCTGGCAAGAAAGCAGATCTAATTTTGTTTTCTTGCAACTTCATCTTCTGCAGAAAGCAAGAGTTTTTCCTTATGCCAAATACAGAACTTCACTCCAGATAATCTGGATATTGAGCCAGTTGGTCCCATTCTGTACAGAAAGGATCAATTAATACAGATGACCAGATGTGTGGAGGACTGGATGTATATATATAAAATTACCTTGAAAAATCATGTAAAAAATAAAATTATGGCTCTGTCTGTCATTTGAGATGCTGGGTCCTGGATCCCAGCAAAGCAGAGCTCTGATGAATGAAGCCATTACTTAGACACTGGCACCCCGGCACAAGGAGTGACAGCTTGTCAGAGGCTTTGCACATGAAGCAAACAGAAAATACCATCAGATGGGTGACAATGAAGCTTTACACCCTCCACCATACTCAAACAGGGACTGAAACAGAGAAATACCAGAACATGGACTAAGCTAAGAAATTTTTAGTAAAGTACATAGACTCCTAATCCAGAAAGTAACCTCTCAAGGAAGATGGCTGAGCACAAATAGCCACGTCAGGTAAATAATGAATCCCTCTCAAATCACATTGCTGCTAAACCTGCAAGAAGGTCACTTATCTCAGGTACCAAAAAATTAGCTGATGTCAGTGCAATTACTACACTGGACAGACATCAAAAAATAATCACCTTCAATAATCTGACTAAGCATTGAGTAAAGGACACCAATATTTGCTTTTACCATCTGACTATGAAGCAATCTTGACAGAAAAGCCTGATTTCACAACTAAGAGATACTCCCTGATCTTGCAAAAGAAACTTACTTAGCTGAATATTCATACATGCTCAAATGGAGATTGGATTAATTCAAAGGTAATACATCCATTAAAAAAAACTATATTTAGTGGAGCCTTTTCTGACTCAGGAAGTCCCTGAGCTGCAAATAGCTGGTAGCCAAGTACTGAGGGCAATACATCAATCTTCCCGTGCTCTATTTTGCTCTTCCTCACTCAGCTGTTTTAGCTGCTCCAGAAATGAGATAAGCTATATGGGCTTCAGTTGCAACCAAGCACTGATGCTCTCAGGCAATACTGACTACCCAAAGGTAGTAATAGAGGGAAAAAAAAAAAAAAAAGTCTTATCTTAAAGGCAGGATCTTTAGTATAAGCCACTTGCCAGTTAACAAAACACACAAACTCTCACCCCACCCAAAATTTCATCTGCTTCAGAAGCGTTTCTGTAAGTTTTTGAAGCAGCTTTTCCAAGAAGAGGGAAAGCAGGCAAGTCACAGCTTCAATTCTCAGAACATATTTCTACACTTGCAAAAAAAAAATTCCACCCAAGAGCAAATATGAGGTGAAAGTTGATCTTTATGCTGGAACCTTGATAAAAATCCATGCAGTCTCTATGCAAGGCAGAGTTAGATTATCATAATATCCCTCCTGACTGAAACCCATTAGCCCAGAGAAACAGCTGGTCAATACTGAGGCTTACCTTTAGCTGTGACTTTTCATTTTTGGCTCCTAAATATACTTGGATAAATATTTATACACCTAAAAATCTTATTTGGCATAAGAAAGTTTTAACTCTGTTCAAAGTGTGGCTCTGATGAGTTTGGATGCCACCCAATAGAACCATCAGTGGAGACTGAAACTTTTTAGCACATCTGGACAGGGATCTTGAGGCCCCTGTGGAAGGGCCATTGTAGGAACTGCAGTGCAGTCCCATCTGACTTAGGACATAAAGGGTATCTGAAGAGGTCCAACTATCCCCTCTGCTCATAAGGACATGTCCCAGCTACTTTTTGCCCCAGCACTGGTATTCTCCAAAGAGCCATTTGCCCTCCACGTCATCAAGGAAAGCTGCTGTCTTCTGCCAGGCTAAGGAATTTCACCAGCTGATCCTGGCTCAGACAAGCCACAAGAGGTGGCAGCAGGCAGGGTAATAGCAGGACCTCAACTTTTGTCCATACAAAGTAAGATATTAGATTAGCTCAGCTGACAGCATATAATTAAATATTAGGGAGAGAAGAGTCCCTATATGCTTGAGACAGTTCAGCTGAGCTAGGAGCTGTGGTCAGAGAGAGATCCCAAATTGGTCACAGAGACAATCTGTCCAGCTCACTGATCTGGTGTGAAGAAGAGGAAAGAAGAAAAGTACCCTGTTTTCAGCCAGGTTAGGTGCAGTATGAAAGTGAGCCCCTGCAGTAATTTAAATACAAATGGGCCCAGAGTTTTATCCTGACCTTCAGGGAAATATCCAGGGAAAAACTCCACACCTACTTATTAATTTTATTCTATTTATGCTTTTGATTACATCTGAATGGAAGCTATAACCTCTCTTTTAAATAGGCTAGTATCTGTTGTTACACTTCTACACACAGAAGTATTCCCAAAGATTTTGTGGCAGATAAAAAATAGTGACTTAATAGGTCATGCACATGATATTCTGAAAGTAGCAGGTCCTCAAATAAAAAGACTTGTGACAGTCACAACACATTAGTGTTATTTTCAACAAATATGGTAAGAAGTTTTTATCTCTCAGATTATAGAATTAAGCCACCACAGTTCTAAGGTTCTAAGGTATTTTTCTGTTCTATAATTCTAGCTGTTTGACTTCAGTTAAAGAAAATCTTTTAGTTATTCTTTCCAGACCACCATTTCTACTGCTTTAGCAACTGGCCTAAGGACATTATTTTAAGGTTGAGAAATCTTACAGAATAGTTTTGTAAACCTGTATAAACAGATTACCCCTCCTCCCTCTTCCCCGCCCCCACTGAAATCAAAAGCAATGAAGAAAAGTTTAACTTACAACAATTATACTGAAAGGAATAATTATTCCTGCTAACAATTTATAAGAAATGGTGTCCTCTTTGTATGGATACCGGATGGATTCATCACTACAGAAAACGCCTCTCTGGAAGGGGGTACGTCGAGAACTGAGAATTGCAAAAGGCAAGCCAGCTGGCAAAAAGGAATACAAAATACATTACAAAACCAAAACAAACTGGCGATGATCATACCCCCACATTTCCAAAGAGAAGTGCATAAAGAGGAATGGGCATGCAGGAAGTTAGAAGATTATGCACTTCCCTTGGCCAATGACTACTGCCTTGACTTTGCAGCTTCCAGGAAGGATTGCAGAATGAAGGAGAGCAAGGCAGGATTCCTCTCATCTTCATGTTTGTGGCACTTCAATTGTGGAAGAATGCCAAAACCATGACTGAGTAAATAGTTCAGTGACAACCACTGAGGTGCTCAATCTGCTGCTACTGGCACAGTTATCAAATTTTTCCTTATATCCCAGTGAGCAACAGTTGCCCCTGTACACCTTCTCTGGACAGCTTTACAAGTCAGAAGAGCAATTGCATTTCATGAAAGCAGAAAAGGAGATACTTTCTAGGGAGTGCAAGTGCAGAGGGAATTTTTGGGAATATGGAGAAAAGGAAATTACTCACGCATGCAATTCCCTCACTTCCTCACACACTGGATATCTTCCTAGAACGACCTACAGCCTCAAGGCATGGAGATTTTATTCCCACCTCTTCCACCAAAGAGGATGCCTCTGGCTTAATCTAATACCTAGAGGACACAATACTAAGCTGCACAATGCTGCACGCTATTGCACATCAAGGTACCACAACACAAACCAAAGTTAGGCATTTGAACAGCAAAGGTTTTTTCAAAAAACTCAAAATAGGATGCAAATCACCATAAAGGGAGAGAATCCCATTTCAAAATCCTCCTGTTCCTCCATCCTTAACACACATACAATATCTGCACAATCTGTTTGTGTACAGGAATGAATACCCTTGGAAAGAAATGGCTGTACGGAAAACAAGTAGTGGAGGACTACAAAAAATGTTTAACAAAAAAATAATCTTCTTTAGCATAGGCAGGTAGAGCCCAGTTGCATAAAAGCTCTTGATTTTATGGTCAAAATTCTACTGTGTTGCACATAAAATGCATACCACTTTAAAGTTACACAACAAAAATTATCTGAAAGAGATGCTCCCATCCAATGTTAAGAAAACAGAAAGATAAAACCAGTGTCCATCCTTCCTTCCCAGCAGAAATAAATGTTGTTGTAGTCTCAGTTCTCTTCTCAAGACTTCGGGCGAAGGCATAGCCTACCTCTTCCTTTCCAGATAAACAGCTAGCCCCATAATAAGCATGTGCAAATAAAAGTAAAGATGTAAGGAGCAGGAGAAAAAGTGAACAAAAAAAGATACCAACATCAAGAGAACTGTTAGGGAAGAGACCTAGGATCCTTTCCAATCCTCTTCCCTCTATCCATGAAGTCCTCCAAACTAAGCCTGACTCTTGGGACCATCACAAGTGATACAAATGGGATTTTACCAACAATTTGCTATTAGTTTTGTTCTGCACACCATTAAATGCTTAAAAGAATAATTCCGTTTGAAAACAAAAGAACAAATAACAAACAAATGCCTCAAAAGGTGAAAACTTCCCTGAAGTGAACTCTGGTGAATGACACAACCTTATTCCTTGATCAGGCAGTTATATATATATAGATCTATCATGCAGGCCCATGCGTTCCAGCTGAGCCTGTTGCAAAGAACCAGGTACCCTCTGTACTGCTGCTGTCATGAAACCAATAGCATGCAAAACCTCCCCTCCAAAAGTAGCAGAAAAAGACCACTGTCATTGTCAAGAGGGGTTGTTTCCAATTCCATGCCAGCAGGACTAAAACTGACACAGCTCTGGAAGCCATCCAAGCGCACCAACAAAGCAGGAAGACAGCAGGATGGGCTAAGAGCCAAGCCAGAGCATCACCAAAACACTGCACCATTCAGATACCAGACAGCACAGAGCCTGGGAGCTGGACTCTGCAGTACACTGCAAAAACATAGCCTTTCCTACTAGGAAAAAATTCCTCTCCTTTCTCTTAACAGGAAGAATATCAGAGTTTTGAAAAAACACTGCAGGTTATTTTTTCCCTCCCCTTGTGTTGGTATTGTGAGAGATGTCATCATACACCATCAACTGTTTAGTATTTAGCTGACTCGGGTCAGGGATGAGGCAGAAGCATGTGCAGCCATGGTGAAGGAAGGTGACTTGCCAACACAACACTGAGGTGTTTCAAACGCTATTTATCCTACAAAATACATATGGAATGAAAATTTTATCAGTTGCCCTGCACACATGCTAACACCAACATTCTAGACTGAGTATTTAAGGAAAAAATGTATTGTTTGGACCTCCAAATGCAGAGAATCAGGCATATACAGATAAGAGTTTCTTACTTATTTACATGGTTACTTCTTTAGAGTTGGTAGTTTTGATTATCATGGTAAAGCAGTTGTTCACAAAATTAAGTTCAGCCCAAAAAAACCTTATCACAGCTTCAGCACACTGCCACAGACACCTGTGGTTATAGTTACATAGTGTCACTGACATTAAATCACTAGCTCTGCATCACCCATTTTAAAGACCTGCTCTGTGAATAATGGTGTCACGGTACCTTACTCCTCATTTCCTTTAACCCACACATGGATGTTACAGCTTCTCAAGGTGAGAGACTGGAAATTTCCAGGATGATGGGGTTATTCAGGGAGGGAGCTTTTTTAAATGTAATTTCCATCTACTAGATCAGAAATAAAAAGGTGTGTGGATCACAGGAATGAAGTCCCTCATGCAGTGAGGATCTGTGCTCTTCCATGCTGAGTGAAGCTGCTTGAAATGTGCATGCTCATTCTTCAGCAATATTGACATTGTGATGTAATTAGCCTGTAATTGCACCTTCCTGTATCCAGATCATGGAAACAAAATACCAAACAACTCCAGGTTTGTTTTTGTTTTGCTTTGTAAGCAAGTATGAACAGCTGAAATAAAATTATTGCCCTCTCTTTCATGATTTCTTTCCACCTCCTTTACTTTGAGTCTTCAACATTCTGGGTATCTATGTGGTAGCCATTAAGTAACCATTAATTGGAAGAGCTATGCACTGAAATACATAGTAAACATACCAAGTCCTTCTTCAGTTTCCCCCAACTGCACAACAGATTCAAGAAGTAATTCCACCAGTCATGTATCTTATTGCTGTTCTCAGAACTTTTCAGTGTTGAAAGGATACATGTTCCATGAAAGCTTGAGAGAAAAGTTTTAATTGCTAAAAAACAGATTACAGTAAAACTGACCAGATTAACTTAACACTGTTAAACTGTAAACTGAAGTCACAGAATTACAACATGTGTAATTTACCTCTGGCTCAATTCACAGCAGTCTTTAGCCTGGAAAACGTAGGAGGGACTTCTGATATTTTTGGTTAAAGTATCCTCCAATGTCAATACCTAATCCCTCAGAACATGCTCCATGGAGCACATTTAATTTGCTTCTTTTTAACATGCATGGATTGTCTTCACTATTATTAACTGGTGGGAGTCAGCAGAAAAGTAGAAGTCAAACCAGAGGGGTATCAAGTGTTTCTGGCATGTGAAGCCAATAAGAGAACCTTCTTGCAATACTGAGGGTTCTGTTCTGTTTTAAATAAACCAGCAGTGTGCCTTTTTGGGTTTTTAAGGTGTTTTCATTTCTAAAATCAAATCAAAATTCTTTCAAATATATGGCTTAAATATTTTCTGCAATGGAAGTTTCCCTTTAAGACAATAAAGGGTCAGGAAAAAATAGTTTAGCTTTTTCATTACTGCAAGCAGAACAAAGAAGCAGAAGAACTGTCATAAGTGATAAAAAGGCAGAGCTGCTTACTATACCAAGTAAAACAGTAGTTTCCCTATAGTTGGGATAGACATGTTACTTTTTCACCCTGACAGATATCATAATTTCAGAAGACCGGGATAAGTTTTTGCATCAATTTGCAGCAATTTCCTAAGCATGGAAGCTCCTGGTACAGGTGGACAGGATATGACTGAAGATACCAAATGATACTTGTCTTTATAATGGTACCACCATCACTAGTGTCAATGTCTTTAATTTCACAGATAACAACTGAGGAAAAGATGTTTACTGTAGTACAGGAAGTGGTGTACTTTGACAGTAGATTTATTCACACAAACATCTAAAGCAGTTTCTCAAGAAAAAGTAGCAAAGATTCAGCAGCAGATCACTGTGAGAAGAAATCCTGCTCATCTGCCATAGTCATGTTGTCACATTCAGTTAAAAGAAAGATCCTACACTATCCTACAAATATCTATTTTCCTCAGTTTTCCCTGAAAGCAGAAGAAATTGGGGAGTTTAAGTACTCCTTTTATGTAAGAAGTGGAGACAGGAGAGGAGAAGTAAAGGCTCTCTACTGAACACTTCTCATATGACAATACAAAAAAGTTTCCCTGATGTACACTTCATCTTCTAAGCTAGTTGTAATACAGTGAAGAAATTGCCCGAAGGGAAAATGGCAACATGCATGTGAGGAGGAATTATATAGTTGGGAAGAGGTTACCTGTAGGGTAATCTCAAGGATAAAGCAACCAAGCTGGTGTTATGCAGTGCATATGCATTCTTAATGAATAACTAGCAGATGTATTGCTGACAGAGCTGGCAATTCTTTGATACAGTGGAAGATCAAGGCCAGCCAGTCCTGCCTGCAAAACAACCCTAAAGAATGAAGCAAGAGAACATATGGAGATTTGTGCAGTAATGAGTTCAGAGTCATGCATTTGGAGATTAAACAACTCTGTTGACCTGGGAGCTTGTTGGTTCAAAATAGCAGGGGTAAAGTAATGTACTTCTTGTGGTCGTTGTATATCAGTATAATAGCATGACCATTAGACAAGTCCTTTCAAAGGCATTAACACTTCTAATCCATTTGACAAGAAATTTCCTCTGAAACAGTATTCAGTCAGAATTGGCAAATACATTTTTGCATTTGGTTTTAATTCATCTGTCTTAAGTGCAGACAGAGAAGGACTGCTAGGATACATTCCTCATTATCTCAAAAACAAAGCCTGGTTTTGCATAGAATCTAAGGGCTGTAAATCAGACAAGTGCATACACAGTAGATATTAGAAAAAAGCAATACTGATCCAACAAGCAACCAAGAATTAAGGAACTACAAACACAATCAGCAATAAAGGTATAGGGAGAAATACACGTTCTGAAATGTTTCAGTCAGAATACATGGAGTAGAAACACAAGTAGCTCAATTGGTAAGACTACGTATTTTAAACAATTACTATACCCTTGTCCAAAAGTGTGACTCATACAGTATAAAGGATTAAATTTCCTCAAACTGGAGTGATTTCTGACTGACTATGTTAAGTTCTCTTCATAAATATTCTGTATAACACAGCTCTATTTCTGTCCAAATTTCTAATCTTGGTTAGGTTTCTTCACTGGGCATGAAATTGTTCTCTCCACTAAAGCTGGACATTACCATTACTCTGAAGAGAGAAAAGGCCAGATCACACACCTCCCTCGAGCCCTCCTTCCCACTCTCCTCAGGAAGGATATCACTCAGCATTTATCCACGCTGTATTTCACCAGCACTGTTACTGCCATCTGTTGTATTTATTGCTCTGAGTTCCCTGCTTTGCTGCCTCACTGCACACACTCTCTCTCCTCTAGGGCATTTATGACTACACTGAACAGGGCAGACTCCCAAAGAGCTCTACTTGATGTCTTCCTTTCTTGCAAAAGACAAGGAGCACTTACTCCTACTGCTCACTTCTCACTGTTAAGTGAATTATTTGTTAACTTCAGGATTCCTTCTCCAATCTCATAACTATTTAGTTTCTTAATATTTGGTTGAAGTAAGCATTTGAATATACACAACTAAATAATGAGATTTTCTAACAAAAATGCTCCAGTTCTCCACCTTCCTCATTTATCACAGGGATTAGGATAAGAACAGATGTGATGACACCAGGAAACAGTGAGTATGTTTCTGACAAAGTAGCTTTCAACATCTGTGTTTAAGTAGTGGGTAGTAATAATCTTTCTCCAGAGTTCTGAAACAAACCAAAATTTTAAAGATTTTGTTGTCTTCTCTTCCAGCACCTAAAAAAAACCTGCCACCACTTTTGTGCTGTTACCTATTGCCGATTTCACAGATGTAGCTTTAAACTAGAAATGATATCTAGACTTATTTTTTAAAAAGCTTAAGTAATATTTTGAGGTTTAAGTCTCCTTACTCCAAAAGTTCNTCAGATAAAAAGTAGAAGTTAACATTTTCCCAAAATACACTGTAGATATTTCATTACTAATTCCATCAGCAAAAACATCTACAGTATTCATTACAACATTAGAAATACTGCCTGGAAAAACACATGTTTTGCAAAAGCTTAGTTAAAACTTCTGAGCTGATATTACTGCTCACATTCTGT
>WBNO01006943.1:0-21234 GCA_013400575.1 Peucedramus taeniatus | reverse complement strand
GTCTTTCAAACCAAGACACCCATTTTAATAGAAGAGCATAGAAAACTTCCTACTTGGTAGAAGAGTGCATTTCACATATCTGTTGTAAAGTTTTAACTGACTCAACAAGCAAGCTAATTTAAAATAAATAAACAGAAAGAAAACAAAACCAAAACCAAAAAAAATTTAAAACCCTACAAAGAAACCCCAAACATAAATGCACCTCAACATAATTCATGTTACATCTAAGTAACAGAGGTAATTGTGGATCTTCCTGTCCAACTAGGACGTAAGCGGGACACCATCAGTTTAAGAGGGGTACGTTATCATTGTTTTCAGCCAAGATGCTAGATGTAGTAAAAGATAATCAACATATGCCCTTTTTTTTTTGCAAGAAGCAAAGATTGAAAAAATTTAGGTGTGGTGCTCCCATAGCAAAACTGGCCTTCTCTTTCAGTGATGCCTCTAAAAATATTTATATAATCAGGAATTATTTTTAGAAGTATATTCAGAATTGCTGTTTCTCCTTATCTACTTCTTCTCATTAGATGAAAAAAATTGTAGTTATTCACCTAGTAATTTTATTGGATGCTTATCCTCACTTAGGTTATTAAAATACAAAAGCTCCTGAAGTGTCATTTCATACCAACCAACTAAACCAAAACTGTATTAAGTTTCATTTTTTTAAATATATGGTCTACAGTGCTGCGTATTCCCTGTGTTCTCCTGTCTTCTTCTGTACTCTTTTTCTGGAGTCTGTTTAAGTTGGTACTCAGAGAATTTACACTTTTATTAGGGGCATGTTACCATGTTGTGTTGATCCTATAAGGTCTGATATCATCTGTAAGATACATGGACAGTTTTCCACTCCAGTAGTGGTGGATTAAAAAGGGAATTCTGCACATCTTCAGAGTCATTGCATTCTCTAGTCCAAAAGGAAATCTGTATCAGTTCTGAAATAGCTGGCACCCATTGACATCCAAAGGTCTTTTGAGGTCCAAAAGTCTTTTATTGCTTTGCCTTGTCTGTTCTTTGGTCATTTTACTTAGATAAAAATGGGAGTAACCAATGTTGCAAAGCACTAAGAGAATACAACAGTATGTGCTTTAGGAAGTAGGGGATGACAAGTAATAAAACTATCAATAGGATTTTTCCCACAAAAGTATTTGGGAGCCTAGCTCCTCCTGATTACCTTTGTTCACCTAGGCTTCTGCATCTGTCTCTTGGGAAGATGATTTTCTAAAGAGGAAATAAGTCTTAGAGGTGTAAGACTATGACTACTCACTCTATCCCAGAAACAGATGTTTCAAGGATTGACAGAATGTTTCTCCTGCTCTCCAGTTATTAAGTACAACTTTAAAAAATTCTCTACTCAGCAGAAGTTAAAGCTTCTTACATCTCTGGAAAGTCTAACTCTGTTCTGAAGTTTATTAGACAGTAAGTCCTGAAGAAACAGAGAGTAAGCGGTTTAGTCCGGGTAATGAATGTGCCTAAAGCAATCTGGAAACTTACCTGAAACAAGAAACACATCTTGATAACCAAATATCTTAACTACTCCAAGCAAAGAAATGGCAAGAAGCCTACCTACAGCCAGAGACTTTTTCAGACATTCTTCCCAGACCTCATGAGATAGATTTCTCCTCAGGAGATGTATCAGTTTTCTAAATCTTAAAACATTGTATTCCAAATTTCTTCCATACACCTTCTACCAGCTTGCAGAGTGGCAGGATGTATTCTCATTCCACTGATGAAGCAGTCAGTTGTTGGAGCTGATAATGTCCTTCCAGTGTACCTGAAAGTGAAGACAAAAGTTACAAAGGACAAAGCAAGCCAGAAGTGTACCTGTTGGCTCCACTAAGTGAGATTTCACTCTTGTTTCCCATACATCTCCCATCACTGCTGGGGAGAGCAAAAAAACCAAACAAAACAGCACCTAACTGAACAAATCCCATGGGTTAAGATACTTTGGCAGAAATCTCTTATCATCAGGGCAGTCATGAAAAATGGGTAGAGGTGTGTATCACCTCAAGAATGTATGAACACACACATCTACTATACTCTGGTTGATAGGATTGAAAATTGTGTGTAACACCATGAATGTGGTTATGAGTACCTTCATCTGAAAGCAAGCAGAGAACAAGAAAGTTTCCTGACGTTACAGACAACAACTGTGAGTGGGTGTGTGCATTCTGTGAGGTGATACACATTGAAAACAGCTCTGTAAAGTACCGTATGTTACATATAGATTATGAGGTCTGTGTATTTTGTCTTTGAACATATAGCAGAGCTCATAGTAGAGCAATTTACCAAATCCCTATACCTTCAAGGCTTTATAGGAACACTGCTTCATCTCTTCAGAAGGTGAGCAAAGTTTCTGTTAATATGACGACTCCAGGCTCTGTAGGAAACACCAGAAGCAACATCACTCTTGGGTCACCTTGACCAGAAAATTTTAGGAGAATAATTAATTTTCAAACATAGAAACAGAAATTTACATTATCCTATTTTTGGCCTGAAAACAGGCAAGAAATTCTGTCTATAACTTCCATCTCTCTACAGGTGGTTAAATTCATTCAGTCAAAGGGAATAGACAGTCTCCAGCAGAAGGCCATTTAAAATTAAATTAGTTACCTTAGTTATTGGGAAAGCTATCTGATGACCAGAGAGCAAGCCAGGGGATTCTAGACATCTAATTTAGCTAGCCAAGCTTCATGTTGTGGTTGCAAGGGAAAGTAATGCAGCAAAATACAAAATTATTTGGCATCCTGTGAATATAAAGACTAAAACAGAGGAGACAGAATTTTTGCCTGCACAGAACTTGTAGAGGGATGATAAATTTTATTTTTTTCCACGAGATTATTCATCCCGTTCACATTTCTATTTCTTTGTGTCTTAATTTCTGATATATCTCTTTCTCCCACAACACACAATGGTTTCTAATTTTAGTAGGCATTCCATTATTCCAAAATAAATTAAAAAGGGAGAAAGCTCCTGAAAATGGAAGACCGCAGCAACAGCTCTTGTAAAGTGCCATGTCATTATTAAAGGGCCAGGGAAAAAAAATAGCCTGTGTTTTAATTAGATTTGAAAGTTCCTAAAGCCCAAAATTAAGTTGCTTGGTTTTGCATTGGAAATCTTGATCCATTTTTTTCTCTATTTTCCATAAACATCTTATGTGATGTCTGGAGAGTACCACTTATGACTAATGGTCCACATGAACTGACAGAATGTTTGTGACAAATTTGAGTAATATTATGAGGCTGCCCATGGAAAAGTCACTTCTCCATGCCTTCCACATAATAAAGGCATCAAAAAATGTTTGCAAATCATTGCAAATCAAGCAAAATTAGGCACTACCTTTAGAAATAAGCTTAATTGCAGTTGCAGGTGGGTTTATTTTAAAATATGGAATTCTTTCTAGTAAAGGAGCATTTCTGCTCTTAATATTTATACATACAGAGATCAGAAAACGGTGATATAAGCAAAGACAGTGAAGCACAGTTGCAAAGTTCAGTGCAAGTTCAGTTCAAAGTTCATATTCTGAGAAAAGTGGCAAGAGTTTTGCATAACTCCTGTTCCCTTTCCTGAAAACCCAGCCTTTATTCCAGACCTTAGATTACAGAAACAGATAAATAGTTTTTTCTAAAACCTATCTACAAACTTCCTCTGTTTGTAGGTGTTTATTTTACTAGTTTTGTGCAAAGTCTGGAACTTCTAAGTATCATATCTGCCAGCTACAGAAATCTCTTCCTCTTAGCTGGAAAAATAAAAAACACAAACACAAAGTCAGTGAATTAACTACCTTTTTTTTTTTCCTTGTTGCATTTCACTTACACTTCAACTCTCCTTTCTTTTTTTCTGTCTAAAGATCCATAATGTACTGTAACACCTGCTGGAGTGGTACCACCAGTTTGAGCTCTCCCTCAATGGTGTTCTGCTAGCCCGAAGAGTGATGCAGACCAGTATCTCTGTCTCTCCCACTGCTTCTTGGCCACATCCTCCCTCTCAGGGAGGATCACACTAGAGAGCAGCCCTCATGCCTAGGTGGCAAGACATGGACACTTGGTCCTATTTGCAGTTATGGAACTTGACAGACCCTGGAGCTGAGAATAAAATTAATGTCTTTCTAGTTCAGATGGTGAACAGGCTTAAGTGACTTAATGCTTTGAACACAGACCAGAGCTATTTTAATTACTAAAAACCCTGCCATTCCAGGTTCTCTCTGTCATGAGCTATTGCTCTGCTCAGATAGTTTTTTTTAGTACATAAACCATGCAGTTAAATATCTGCCAACTTAAAATGCATGATTTAAATAACCTTAAAATCTTCTCTGCTTTAGCTTTTTCGACCTTTCTCAGGAAAACTTGTGTATCATTTGTATGGATTTATGGAGATACAAATGCCTAAAGTAATGTTTCAGCACTAACAAATGTGGGTAGATGTGACTTAAAAAAAAAAAGCTGATCATGCACTGGAACAGCAAAGACTGGAGGATTAAGTCAGTCAGTGAAGAAGAAAGTGTTGTCAAATCTGCAGGGAAAAAAATAAGCTTGCAAGGAGATCCTAAACAAGTAGAACATGCAGGAAATATTTAAAGATTTGCCTTCACCACTGTGGGTTTTTATTTAAATAATCAACAGGTACATAACTGCTATGAACATGTAAGTTACTCAGTTTTAGGTATGTCTGTTGGGATTTCCTTAAAATTTTATGACTCCTGTTGTCCTAAGGCATCATTTAGTGCCCACATGCTTAGAAAAGTTTTTAGTGAGTTCAGTAGGGAAGATTTCACAGAGCATGGAAAAAAAATCCATGTGGAACAACAGCTTCCTCGGTTGTTTGCAGCTGGTGTGAGCACAGCCCCTCACAAAGCACTTCTGCAAAACTTTCTTGTTAAGCACACATGCTTTTTTCCTATTTGAACAATGCCAAAATGTGATAACTCAGACTCTGAGAATTGTGCTGACAGTCAGATGTCACTCATTGTCCTTTATTCTGACAACCTCAGGCAATCAGCCATGGATTAATGAGTTTCCCCTTTCTCTTTATTTTTAAAGGAGGTGGGGGATGGGTAAGTATATCAGAGGATTCAGCCCTGAAAAGACTTTTGTTTTGCTCTTTCTTTTGCCTCCTGACTGTGTCAAATGCAGGGTGTCTCTCATGCACTTTCACTCTTTAGAGAGCCTTGACCGGCCCGGCTAGTTAGTATTCAGAAACAAGCCAAAGTGGATAAAATTTTCCTCTCTGGCTTGCTGAGAGTGCAAATAAGTAATTAGACTAAAAGCTCGGTATTTTGGGGAGGGGGAAGGAGGGGAGGAAAGAAGACTTTTGCAGCCTATATTGTTGACTGGAACTGATCAATATACTTCACAACTCTGAGAACCAGAGAAGAGAGAAAGTTCAATACACGATCAGTAATATGGGCTAGTTAATACACTTGTACTGTATTTTCCTAAAGACTATTTAGTTGTATACCATACTTTCTGAACAGTGGGATTTGCCATTTGATGAGAAAGAAGGGAAAAAGAAGGAAATGGAAAATTAATCTTTTCCTTGTAAGTAATTGAGATATTTGAAAGACAGACATACATGGCAGAACAGATTCCCATCCCCAGTTCAGTCTGTGCTCCTGTTTCCTTCACTTCCAAATGCTTTTCCATGACATCCATATCCAATCCTCTTTTCAAACTGGCATGCCTCTGCCCCTTTTTACCTATATAGTGTCACCTCTGAGTGTTTCATCCTCCACTTTTCCAGTCAATGCCTTTCTGCCATAACACCTTCATAAAAAATGTCCTCCCCCATCTTACAGGACTGCAGAACCATCCTCCTCTTAAACCCTTTCTGTTGCTTTCTATAAAACTCCAAAATCTGATGATTTAGGGAGAGATTGCCTGAGTGCTTGAGGGATATAAATGATGATTCTAAACATTTAATAATATACTGTGTACAAATATTCTGTAACTAAGATATCAGAAGAGAGGTCATAACCAAATATATCACCTCATCCCCATGTATTGTTAATGTGTATATGTATGTTTGTACATATATATATATATATATGTATTGGTATAGGTATATATTTATATCTATTTTATATCTAGATATAGCTAGATATGTAGATAGATTAAATATATATGAACAATCAGAAATAGATTCTATTGCTAGCTTAAGTTCAGTGCCCCAACCTTCATATCCCTAGTTTAAAAAAATTAAAAGCCCAAACAACAAACATCAATTCTCCATTAAGAAAAGCACCCAAAGTCATTAAGACAGCACCTTGCATCCCACATGTGCAAACCTGAATGGATTTCTCCTGCTGTTTCTGTCCTTGAAGGTGCACTCATCTCCAGTTTTCTTCTTGTTTCAGTTTTATTTTTCAATTATTAAAAAGCTTTTTTATGTCTTTCGAGGGTCAATATTTCTCCAACACAACAGGCCCTAAGGGTACCTTTACTTCTATGTTCCTATGGTCTGTTAGGTTCTACTACCTTTCATGACCTCTAGAGCTCAAACAAGTTCCCTTCCTTCTTCATGTTACTTTCCAGCAGGCTGCATGTTTAGCTCTTGTGTTCTTACCTTTCATAGGGCCTGTACAGGTTGACAAGAAGGAGAAACAGTCTTCTCCATGCTCTGTCCCTCTGCTTGGTCTCAATGTCCTTGTTTCTTGGTGAGAAACTGGAACATTGTGAGAGATTGTAATTTTAATGGCTATTGACTCAAATAATTAGCCATTTACAAGAGCAGCAGAGGGCTTTCCTGATGAGTGCAAGGTCAAACCCATGTGCAGAGGGGTGCACACTCACCGCCAGAGGCTTCAAGCTATGTTTTGTGCCAGGTAAGAGAAGAGGCCAATAAAGAAGCAGACCCTGCAAAAGTGGGATATTGTTTTTTATCATGCCAAAGTCCTCCCTTACAGAACTGACTCAGCTGTAAACCCAACCACACCCTTCCCCCTTATGGAGAGAATTTCAGGACATTGACATTATTCATCCCTTCTGATGGGGTGTAACTGGCTCAGGTGTGAAAATCCCCACCAGAGAAGTATTAGGACATTTACATGTAGGTCTGAAGGTACTCATCCTTTCTGATGGATAATTGGCTCAGTACACAGACACCAGAGGCAGCTGTCATGTCTTAGAAGGGATCATAAACCGTCAAAGATCCCCAAAGCACTCCCAGACACATTTCTGAGGCCTTCCATGGGCCTGAGAACTGCACATGATCTGCAGCATTAGGTCAGACAGTGTAAAACTCCCCACCCAGGACAGGTACCTGAGCATTCCCAATTAGCCTAAGCATATATTATTAACCCATTGAACTTTGTGTTCCACAGGCTTTTCCCACCCACAGTGGATTAAAACTGCAACCACCACTGTGACTACGATATGCACCCATGAACATCAAAGTTGCAACAATCAAGTCTCATCTTGGGGTCCACAGGTGGTGATCTCTTTCTATTCTGAGCCTTTCTTTCTTACTTTTCCCTTATATATTTACTCAAGTGTTGTTTTTATGTTTTATAATGCTGCTTCCCTATAATNTAGAGTGTCATTTTGCTGTAATCCACCCCAAGGATCTATTAACAAGAGCTTGATTTGCCCTCACCTTCAGGGGTGGGTTGTGACATTAATTTAGGCATCACAGGCAGAATTACTCTGAGAAGCAGTGAGGAAGTTTTTCTGTGAGGATTATATCCATGGAGTGGATGGAGGAGAATTTATTTTTGGTCAAAACCAAAATCCCCAGCAGAAAATCATGGCAATCCCAGATATGCCTGATCTCAACTGCCTCCCCACTGTTACTTTTTTCTTCTCTTGTTATGACCTGAGCATACCAGACTTGAAAGGTTTTCTGGTGTAACCCACACCTGTTGTGAATTTCTCTCCATAAGAAAGTCTAACTGACCCTCAGAGAGGGTAGTGGGGAGAAAAAAATTGATCTTCAGTGGGTTAGTGAAAGATATAGTAATATATCTTACCAAGGGTAAGTCAAATGGGAATTGTTCCCCCCTGATAAAATTAAACAGCTATAATGATCACTCTTTTCCTCCTCGTATGACGTGGGTTCATGACTATTGGCATTGGCTCATAATAAGCAGTGGTAGATCAAACTACAATTCTTGTAAAAGACCATAAACTAAAACCTGGCAAAAGAAAGACAGTTGTGTGCCATTTTAGGTGCTGCCCTTAAAGCAGAACAAAAGGAGCTATTGGCTACTCATAAATCTGAGTCTGAAATTATAAGATCTTTAAAAGATTCAGTGAAAGTATTGCAGGAACAACGAAGAAAGGAACACACACTTAGCAGCTGAACCTGAAGCAGTTTGGATGGAAAGGGTAATTATTCTATTATTTCAATCAGCTGTGCAGGAGGCAGAGGAGCAAATTTAATCTCTTGGAAGTGAGTTAGAAATAATAAACTTGTGAACAAGTATTAACCTTGCCTTCAGGGGTGGATCATAACACTCCTAAAGTCCAGGTGTTTGGTGGCTGATTCCACATGCCACTGGGATACCCCAGTGACTGGGCTGTACCCACAGATGTGTGCTACCCAGCAGTGCTTACAGGGCTGTTGCTGAGGATAGGTCACCAATCTCAGTATACCAGGACCTGTTTTTGAAACCACAAGTCATAACAGAAGACATTGGGATAGGATGTCAGCATACCTGCTAGTAGGTGTTTCTACTGCAAGCAGAACGATTCGTGCAGTAAAGCTTTAAGGTGATCATGCCACACATCTGTGAGACCCTTGCCAGCAGTAGTGTCCAGCGGTAGGTTCTGGATCAAGGAAGCCTGTCCTGGATGGGGAAAATACTGGTGTGCATAAGAGCACAGGCACCTATCCTGTCTGCCTGCCTGGTCCATCCATATTCCCATCTTGTCACATACTATGCCTGACACTGGGTAAAGATTACCAATGCCCTCTTCCAAAGTCTTATGTTGACTGCTTTGTAAGAGGCTATGTGGTCACCCCAAACTGCTGTACATCTGAATTATTAAATGACTTGATAATTGTCAATTAACAGGTATAATTGTTCCCGTGCACTGACACCTAAGCCATACTCAATTTCTGTATATCTATGATGCTTGATGTTGCTCCTGATTTAAACAGGCAGAAGGACCTGAAGTTGACAGTGGTATGACTTGGCCTTTAGCGATGAGTATTTGTACTCAACCCCAGCAAGCCCCCAAGGCCCACTTTTCCTAAGAGAAGACAAGGCACGTGGGTAGAAGGAATATGATGTAGTAGACTAATCATGATATAGTAGACTAAAGATGGGGAAATCAAACAAGTTTTGTGTTTCTCCAGATTATTTAGATCTGTAGAACTTGTAGCTCTATCAGATAGATATACATCAATTAGACTACCTTTGAATGAAAAAAGGGTTGATATTTATGATGTACAGATGACATCATAGAGGCTGAGAGTGAAGTCCTCTCTAGGACAAGAGAAACAGAAATCCTTAAGTGCACAGAGAGAGGTTGTAATATCCTGTAACCGTCAAATACATGTTTTCTTTTTTTTTACTGTATTTGTAAATTTTATTTCCTAGTCTTATGTTTATAAGGCCCAAAGTTGGAGGCAGGGAAGCATATTTCCTTAGACCAGGTAATTTCCTGCAGATTTTTTATAAAATGGCTACTGCTTGTTGTGATAAAAGGTGTTGCAATCACCTGTGAGTCTGTCCTGTGCTGGTTCTTAGACCTTAGACCACAAAGTGGTCCAGCAGTTTACCTGAAGTTGTGTAAATTCCTATCTCTAGGAAAGCCCCCAGTTTTCACTTTCCAGATTACAGGAACAGAAAAACTGCTATTAAGGATCTTTGAATTGTAAGTAAATAGATTCGCAAGCATGAAGAAGCGTACACACTCAGATGTCTCTTGCTGTTGATTCTGTATGGAAACTGGTGTCAACCTAAATTAGCAGAAGACTTGTTACTATCCTAGTTGAACTGAAGACAATTTGTCTGCATTTAGTAAGCTGATAAACACCACCCATCAAGGTAAGCCATCTTTCAAGGCTATTTTAAGTCAGAATTTTTTCTTAAAGAAATTGTCTTGAAGTACAGACAGATTCTGTTCAGGTGAACACATTCAATGTCTCTTTCTCTAGAACAAATAAAAATCCACATTTCATAGGAATCCATCAATACAATGAAAGGATATATTCTCTAGAAGGTGTATTGTTTAAGTGTTATCATTATTACCTTTAATTGCTTACAGAATCACAGAATCACAGAATATTCTGAGTTGGAAGGGACCTACAAGGATCCTCAAGTCCAGCCCTTAAGGGAATATCCATACACTGTCATTTTCTCTGTGTCTCTTGTCTACGAACATGCTTTTCCAAGAATTTAGGATTAATAATTTATTTACAAGATAAAGACATAATGTGCAAATATTATAAAAATTTATTCATATTTATATGCTTTCTATTTGTTTAATAATATCAGATTGAGAAAATTGTTCATGTCTTGCCTGATTTCACAGTGTGATTCACACAGATAAGGTTCTTCACATTTGCAATTGATTTCAATGATATTTTGCAGAGGCCCAGCAGATTTATTTACCCAATAAGATATAGGCCTTAATGATCAATTAACATAAGCAACATAATCACATAGGGTTATGAAAATTAAAACACAAACCAGCAGCTACTACTCCAGCAATTTCAAATTATTTTTAAGTACTTTATCTTAAAATGTACTTAGAAATAAGACAGTGATATTTTTTGCAGACACAGAAATACATAAACACCAATGGAGGGGAATTCCAGCCATTGGAGTTTCTGTAATTATTGACCTCTCACGATCTCCATTTCTTAAAAAGCTTAATAAACATAAACATAATAAACCCTGTGTCACAAATCAAAAGTGGAAAAAGTATTATTTACTTGTTAGAATGAAATCCAAAGCATATATAGGAACCTAAGGTCTGTGCTACCTATACCTTTATTTAAAGAGTGTACATGAATGTCATTTCTATAGGGGCAAACTTTCAGAAGTAATGTCTATGAGAAAAATAGACATAACCTTATCTGTAGTTCACTTTACAAGCCAAAATTGTTACTTTGCTTATATCAGAGGATTTATGGAATCTTCATACTGTACTAAAAGCCAAAAGTTTTCTCTTCATCTCATTAGATATTGACCAGGTAACTTTTGCATGATGTAAATATTTGCTAACATATTGCTATTTCTTTAAACAGAATCTACATTTGTCTTGATTCTTAATAATACTATAAAATCCATTCAATGAAATTGCCACTGTCAAAATGTTTTTTTCTTGCAAGGACGTTCTACAGCAGGCGCTAAAGCATTTCAGGTATTTCAGAATCAAGCAAACTATCCTAAAAATGCACTAGGAAGATGAAGACATGACTATAGTTCATTATTTTTTGCAATGAACTGACATAAAAGACTACATTTTTAAAAGTCCTTAATTCTCTTTGCTCACTGAATATCAATTGGTCCATTCCAAGGATGTTTTACCTAGTTAGTGTTGAATCTACTCTTTGATAAACAATGATTTGATTTTTGGTGAAAAAGAAAACTGCAGCTTAAGGAGATTTTTTCTGGTCTTTTTATGGTGGTAAACAGTAGTGAGTTTCAGCCATTCTGTTTTAAAATCTTTTGGGTTTTATGAGTGACTCCTAAAGTTTCACCAGAATTTGCTGTTACTGTAATTCCTCCAGAGAGGAGCACTGAAGTAATTAGGAAAAATACCTTATTCCCAAGACACTTTAATGCTCAAAGTCACAATGTGTCCCCTCTTCTTGCATGGATTAATATCTAAAGCCCTGGTTTGGTAAGGCATACATGCAAGGCATACATGATGCTAAGCCCAAATGGTAGTCCTGTTGACTTTGATGGGTTTATACATGCATTTAAAATTATTTCTTGCCTAAGTGCCTTTTGCTTGGGGACATAAAATCCTGCTTCCAATAAAAGAAAGAGGTAAAAACTGGTCCATTGATACACAGAAGTCACTCCACAATTTCAAACATTAAATTAACCTAATTTCAAAATCAGATTCTAGAGGTGCAAAGCAATTTGGAATTAGTTGAAGGAATGGTGGGATTTGAGAATACTGAGGCTGCTGTCAATTTCCACTGCACTGGTGACCATGGCAAGTATAATACCTTGCAGTTGTCAGATAATCTATCAACATGTAATTTTTTCTCTTCAAAGAGATGTTGCTTATCATGGCAGGGTACAAAATTCCTCCTTTTTTGCATGGTGTATCCATGATGTTTTTGAGATTCAGACGCAGTGCTGACACATGCAGGAAATGACAGATAGCAACAGTGTAATAAAAGAGTTAAATCAAAACCAAAGCACAGACCTATTTCTTGTTGTTTGAAAGCACGGAGCTAAGCACCTCTCCAGAATTTTATTATTAAAGTTTAAAAATATTTGGTGGCAACTACTGCTCTCTTGTAATAGCCTAAAAGAGCTGACTTGTCATCGAGTGTGTTTGGGATGATTTTATATGGAGCTATATGGAGTTTCATGCCTGTTTGTGAAAGAGGAATTTTCTTGGGCCTTTGTCCACAACTGCTGAGAGGTTTTTGAATGTCAGGTGTCAGGGCTCAAAACAGCCCATCACAGGTGCAAAACAATGCAGAGTTGGGGAGAGAAAGGAGAAAAGAAAAAGAAATAGAAACAGCTAGACAGTTAAAAAGTAAAAGCTGTAAAAGCTTTTAAGCAGCCCATCTATCCTGTCTCTGAAGGTCAGTATGTCACTGGACTAGTACATGCTGTATAGTCACTGTCAGCAAGTGTTTCCATAAAAAATTAAAATGAAAAATTAAAAAAGCTATTTGTAGAATTATATGCAGATACAATAATGAGTTTTGATCCTGGGTTTGATTTTAGCATGATTTTTCTTCTGCTGATTAAGTGGCTTTCATGGTCCTCACTTACTTTTAAGGATCAAAAGACATCAAGGTACCTCACTGAGCTAACAGTCTCTGCCCCACAGATCTTACTATGTAATCTTCATGTCTGTGATCTCTAATTCCTGCAGTTTTCCAGGTATTCCCATCACAAGGGGCAGAGCTGAGTAAGTAGTGTACATACTAACCCAAAGGACCATAAATAACAAGGTTTTGCACATTTTTCCCTCCTCCTCAGAATAAAATAGGAGATTTTCAGCTTTGCTGTTGCTTAGAAGACACTGACATATTGCTTTTTTTTCCTTAACATCTACTTCTACATGCTCTAGCATCAAACAATTAAAGACCCCTACTGAATATCTTCATATCATACTCATATCATATATAATGATCAATTTCAGACCATATGCAACTGGGCAGATTCAGTTGGATGCTTCAGTTACTGAGGGTTGTTATGTGACAATTGAAAACATATGTTGTCCATGCACCACCACCAGGACTATAGAAGTAGAAAGGGAAATGTCCTTTTGCTGCTGATTAGGACTGATCCTCCCATAATGGAGTTGCAGTAGGACTCAGGGGGCTACTTAGCACTGGTCTGTACCATGATACATTTTGGACTGCATTGTATGGTTTTAAAATATGTTTTGGTGTATGTAATTAATAATTGTCCTGCAGTACATTGTCCTCTTCCACTAGCTACAGCCTGAATTCATTGATATCATCTCCTTAAAAGTTTGAAATCCCCAGTGACAGGAATATTAATGTGCCAACACTGTCGTATCTATTTCAGCTCATACATATGCAATTTCTTTGTTTTCAAAGATTTATGTCAGACTTTGCTGAAGTGAGGTATTCTGCCATTTTAGATAATAGCATGCCAAAGTGATGTTATCAGGCACATTCAGCACTCATTCAGGCAAATGGGAAGGAGCATCCATTCCTTCATAACTTAAACAGAAAGAAACTGTTATCTTTATTTGATGAAGAAATCTTTCAAGGGGAAAGAGTATACTTTTAGAACAAGATTATGGTCATCCTGTGGATTATCTTTTAATTAAGAATGGATGATTTGTGCCCACTCTGCTGTAGCAAATGTCTTGCTGCTAATGAAGTTTAAACAGACTGACTATATTTAATTACGGCTAATCACTAGCGTAAAATGTGGAATTGTCTTTGATCACATGTAGATTGGTAATCCTTGTGGCAGATAGCATCTCTTATTCCCTCAAATTCTTTTCAGTTTCTCCAGAAGGTCCCAACTTAACTAAGGGTTAAACGAGATAGCTGGACTGTTGTGATTGATGTATTTTTGCTCAGGGATGCCATCCTGCCTTTCCAAGGAGACTCTCTCTCTCTCTCTCTGTCTCACTCTCTGCCCCCACCCCTCCCGCCCCGCACTCCCGCCCCTTCTCTCCCCCTCTGTCCCTGTGCAGTCACCTTCAGGCCGTGTAATGTAGTAGATGCCTACTTCTTTGACATGAGGGACCTGAGGGGCCAAGGTCCTGCTGGATCAGTGAGTGGAAGAACAGACACTGCTGGAGGGAGAGCAGAGGTTAGGAGAGGGCAGCAGAGACCAGTGTAAAGCAGAAGAGGGCACTAGTAAACTGACCTATTTCAACCACAGCTCTACACTCTGAGCAGAAAACACCAACTGATTGAATATTGAAAGCCACTTGGTGAGGGAGTTACACCAAAGATATTTTATTTTATTCTATTGTTTTATTTCCAATTTTTACTTAGTTAATTTAAATTTAATTTGGGTTTGGTTTGGGTTTTTAGTTTATTAAGAAACTAAATTTTTTTAGTTTAGTTAAAAGTGGTCGTCACTTCAAGGAATGTTACTAAAGCATTTGACTTTCAGCTTTTTAAAACATGGCAAGTACAGCCTGTGGAAGTGAAAAGTCGCCAAAAGAATGTGGGGATTTGTATTTGTTATAGAGAACTTGTGGTCTCATAATATTTCCTGGTGCTCACATTCCTTCCACAAAGATATTCCTTGCTCCCTCATTCCCAGAATTTTCTGAGGCTGGTGAAAAGAACCATATATAGAAATCATGCTCAGTAAATAAAAACTGTTTCATGGACTAAAGTTTATACAAATGGTTTCTTTCTGTCTTTTCTACTTCTCAAGAAATGCTGACTTAAAATTACTGGCCTTAACTTTTATCTTCTAAACTCATTTTGTCACTTTGTCTTTCTATTTTGTTTTTCATTATTTCTTTTTTTATGGTAAAATAAGCCACCATTGTAGGTGGTTCTGATTTCTTGTTGTCTTCTGTTAAAATAGAATAATGTTATTTATTTCATTCTTTGAAGACAGTGTATCTGAGCTTTTCTTTTTGTTTGTGTGTTTGTTTGTTTCAAAGAGTAATTTGAAATGAAAACATTTATCTGTCAGTCTGCTCATAAATATTAACAGCTTTAATTAGCTCAATGAAAAAGTTGTTTGCTTTTATTTACAGGAGCGGTTAACTTACCCATTGGCAATAGAGGCGGAAGACATAGAATATCTCTTTTGTGAAAAATTTAAATAATTAAAATACAATAGTTTGCAATTATTTTCTATGATAATCCATTAAACAGCTGCAGTTTTGTCTCCCCATTGGGATCTATATCTGTGCTGAAGTCACATCCTGATAATATCTGCATGTTAGTGATGGCTTGTGCTTTAGTCTTATGGTCTGCTGATGAGCGATTCTTCAAGACCCTCTCAGTCATCAGAACTACTGTTGACAATTTTGCTTGTGACATCCTGAAGGTGGCTTAATTTACATTTGCCATATGTCATAATGCGTGGAGATACTCTTAGTTAAACTGTTTAACATCCTGGCCCCTTTTCACTTTTCTGCTTTGGAGTTGGCTTTTTCCCCGCCTTTCACATGAAACTGGTTTTCACTTTTTCCAAAGATTGTGACTGCAAACTAAATTTTCAGTGGTAGTATTTATTTTGTTCTGAGTTATGTCAACACCAGAGATGAAATTAAAAATCGTTTATTAAAAGTTTGTAAGGAAGAACAGGATCTTCATTCCTTCTTGCATGGCAACTACAGCTGCATCCACATGAAAAGGCCAGCTTGTTAAACACCATGTAACACTGATTGTACTGAATATTTTAAAGGTCAAGTAGTGACAGGCACTGAGCTGTTTATGTTTCCCAGGTGGCCCAAATTACATCCAACCTGAGTACTAGTCAATAAACAATGGCATTAACATATGTAGAAAAAGTGTTTATTTTACATTTTCAAGACAACTGGCAATCTTCTGCTTGTCATCCAAATGCAGAAGCTAGATCATGGGCTCTTTAAAGAATGAGCACAAGAGAGAGGTTATGGGTCTTAGAGACCTCAGGCCTGTCTCAGAAATTTCAGCCAGACTGTCTGACACACAAGCACAAAACAGATTTTTCTCTGTGGTTTTGGAAAAGTAAAGAATTCTAAGGGGAAAAGATACTTATATTGTCCCTCATGCAATGTAATGTGTAGCCATGTCATATATGTAGCCAGAATGTATTCAAAGGATCTGTGAAGATTCAATTAAGCTTTAAATTAAAGTAAAATATCAATTATTTCTATTGCTTACATACTCTCAGTGCTGCTGTAGATATTAATCATCCCTCTTACTTGTGAGCACTTTTTTTCACTCTGTGAACAAAATTTCTAACTGTATTTGGACAAGTACAGAAACTTCCAATCCATTGTGGGAAGCATGCATAGACCTATCAAATAAATGAGGCTTTGGGAGCTCTCTTACAACACAGCACAAGAGATTTATCAAAATAAATTGTAAAATATTAACAAATAAGAGAAAATATTGCAGAGCAATTCAATTTCATTCCCAAATTGTACGCTTTAGTGCAGGTACATTAGTCTGCCTGCTTTCTTTTATTGCAGCAATTACTGCTGGCTGCTGAAGGAGCAGCTTGACTCTTCTCCCAGCCAGCAGCAGGAGAAGGTGGGACTGCAGCCAGACAGAGGGACCCCTTGAACAAGAAGGATGTGAGTGATGACAAGCTGGTAAATGTCCCTTATCCCCTCTTCATGAAGCCTCCATGAAAATAGTATTTTCATAGCAGTAACTCATTTTCACAGGATGAAAAAATCATTCATTGACTATCACTGCTTTGCAGCAGAATGATTTTTATAGGCTCCAGCTGGCATCAGTTGGTCTTGGTGTTGCACAGATCAGAAGACACATTTTTTTGCACCAGAAGGTTTTCTGTAAAAATCAACTGTAGGAGACTATAAGCACTGCACACCTTATAGCTAGAGAAATTAGTTCAGACAGCCTAAATCTCCTGTTTAATAAAGACTTAATTCTGTACTTAACTTTTATGGGACCACTCCAGGGTTTTATATTAAACACCGATTTCAGTGCATTTCTGGATCACAACCAAAATCACAAAATAAGTCTATAGCAGTTCCAGGAGTGATTGAGTCTCTGATTCCCAGTCCAACATTTTAACTCACAGGAACATCCTTCTTCAATTTAGGTCTTTATCTGATGACTTCTCAATAATAATGAAGCTTTCTAAAGGTTTAAAAATTTGCATGGATCAATTACATATCTGAAGCCCTACTGAACCTGTTATAATTGCATTGTTTTTCGGATTGAAGGGAAAAGCAAACTAATATTTTGCAATTAATCTCTCTCCCTCTGAAGGGATACAAAAATAAAAGAGAAGGACTGCAGATTAATTAAACTTCTAGAAAAGCTTGTCTGAATATTTTCTCATGTTGTTCATTTTTCTTTCCAGCAGGTGGATAAGCAGGAAAAGATGACTTAGTGAAGCTTTGTGAACATCAATTTATTTGAAGACAATCATATAGTGTTTCAAGATAAGAAAGCAGCATTTCAACCTGTTTCACTGAGCACAATAAAGACCAACACATTCCGCTGTACCTCCAACACAAAACAGTATTTACTGATGGCTGGTTTCTGATCAAGAACCTCTTTGGTGTGTTAGAAACCTAAACCAAACAATGAACTGCTGGAGGTTTGATTTACCTGTGCCAAACTCAACAAAGAGGTTGAAATTATCATGTTTTTTCTTTTTTGGTTTTTGTTTAGTCCTCCTGGCTTCTGCCAAGCATAGGCATAGTCTTTGTTTATAGGATTCAGTTTGAGACCGCTTATTTTGCTCACTTCTTCTACTTCACTTTTATGACACTTATGTTATCAGCACATTCTCAGAAATTCAGATGTCTCAGTATCATTTCATATTCTCAGTCAAAGCAGACTGGTTTCTCTTAGACACAAAATTGTATGGCAGGCATGGGTAGGTAGAAAGGTAAAGGGGAAAATGAAATAAACTGGAAAGGAATTGTTACCTCCAATTATTGGTCCATTTTGAATGAAAGACTGATTCTAGGCTAGAGAGAAAGGAGTAGGCACAATAGAGAGCAGAATGTTGAAGCAAGGTCAAAGTAGGAAATCCAGGCTCTTGGGGTGCTTCTGCATAATATGTCATTTCAAGTGCTACTTCAAAAATCAAGCATGATGCTAGCTGTCCTAGTTTAGGGAAAATTTGGGAGAAAAACCCCAAAGGGGCCACTTCAGAAAAGCCAACCCACACGGCCCCTCCCCCCAACCAGGGTTCGGAACAAAATTCCTCAGAGAGAAGTGGAAAGAACCTGTTTATTTAACAGGCAACGCACCCCACACACACAAATGAACAATACTGGATGACAAAACTCTTTCACCATTATGAAGAGACCTCAAATTTAGACAGTCTCTTTGGGGAGTGGTCGCTCTGTTATCGGCCTCTCTGGCGCTGGGAATGGCTGCTGCAGGGCAGGACACAAAGTGCAGGCTCTCGGTGTTTCCCAGGTCCCAGTCCAGAGCAGGTTCGTATGGTTCCAAGGAAAAAGGAAAAAAAAAAAAAAACAAAAAAAAAACCAGTCCAGGAAAAAAATTTGGACTGCCTAGCTAAACTACCTAACAAGAAGCAAAAGCAAGAGAGAAAAGCAGAAGCCAGAGCAAAGCAAGGGCAAAAGTGAAAAGAGAGCAAAGAAAAACAAAAGCAGCCCTATGTATGGTCTGTGTCTCGCCGTCCGTGTGGGAGTGAGCAGGCTGATAACAAAACAAACTTCATTTTTCAGAGCCGGTCTCAAAGGTACAGAGCACAATATCCAGCATAACAGAACAGGCGATTGGGGATACAAACATCATAACGTCACCCTAGGACACTAGCTCTGAAACAGCTAATGTCCAATGAATCAGTCACCTTTTATTTAGTTTTATTGTAAACTGAATAGTTGTCCCAGTTTAGGGATTGATGCCACAAAGAATAATGAAGCTGGTCATTTTGAAAGTTCACCATTTTCATTACCGTAATTGCCTTTCAATTTTGTGGCCAGTGATACATATCCCCATGTTATTGTATGTGTCCTCTTCCATTGCTGTTTCTAGCGGTCTGGGAACAGATGGCCTTTTACAGCAGATATATTATGAACAAAAAAAGAAGAAATGAGTCTCCTAAAGAACATTTAGTCTAATACTGAAGTAATTACAGAAGCAACACAGGAAAGAACTTTTAGATGGAAATTATTCTATATAGACTTTAGGACATTACCTAATGGGTAAAGCTTGGAATGTGGTCAAGAAAAGAAAAAGGAGCGACGTATAACAGATACAGCTTGATATCTCACATTTAAGCATAAGTAGCAGCATGAATGAGCAAACAAAATTGAGAGGAATTCTCAGTCTGGGAGAGAGATGTTGCCAGGATCATGTCAGGAAAGGATCTCAGGAAGAACAGAGAGGTGCTATGAGTTGAGACAAAGATAAAAACCTTGCAGAATACAGAATAACAGGACTTGAGAGTTCAAATACTAAAGAGACTGCTGTCCACACAAGCCTCATGTGAAGACATGTATGAAAGCACTACACACATTCTTATTACAAGGCTATGTAATGATAGAACAAAGGATAATGGTTTTGAACTGAAGGAGGGCAGGTTTAGATCTGAAAATGGAAAGGAATTCTTTACTGTGAGGATGGTGATGCACTGGCACAGGTGGCCCAGATATGTTGTGGCTGCCCCATCCCCAAAAGTGTTCAAGGCCAGGCCAGAATGGGGCTTTGAGCAACCTGCTCTTGGTTTGGAAGTCGTCCCTGTCCATGACTGGCGGGTTGGAATTAGATGATCTTGAAGGTCCTTCCAAACCCAAACCTTTCTATGACTCTATAAGCATAATTTGAGCAATAGGAAAAGAAGAGATTGTTCCATTTATTTTCAGTGATATTTTTCTTCTCCTGTCCTGCTTGTGGGATGTTCTTTTGAGTGCTAATTTTATAGATGACACTTTATTTCATTTTCTGTTTGCACAGCCTGAA
Organism: Peucedramus taeniatus; assembly: GCA_013400575.1. Classification (NCBI taxonomy): domain Eukaryota; kingdom Metazoa; phylum Chordata; class Aves; order Passeriformes; family Fringillidae; genus Peucedramus; species Peucedramus taeniatus. Next base: position 1,017 of record WBNO01006943.1, on the reverse strand, counting down.
GACACTCCTTTACCATCAGGCCTTCCAGTGCAAGGCAGTGCTGAAGCCTCTGAAATTCAGCTATATAGTTCCTCAGCTATTATCTCATTCCCTCCACAAGTGTTTCTTGGTCTGCTGCTAGAATTGGGTGAAGCAGAGTGTAGAATCTGGTAAAATACTATACCTCAGGTGTAGAATCTGGTAAACACAACTCCTAGTAGATATCCTTGTCAGGGTTCTAGTAAACTCCAGATCTCAGCAAACCCACTTATACCAAAAGCCTTGTTAAAGCCTGCATTGCTCTTCTTGGGTTGGGTTGATGGATTGGGGTTTCTTTGGCTGTAGCATTATTGCTGCCTTTTTTTGCAATGGCATTTTCAATTTCTGGTGTCACTCTGAGTGACTCTAGCACTTTTTTTCTATGAAATTTTACCTCAACAGAATCATTTTGGAAAGAGGTGTCATACAGGGCTCAGGGTAATAACTCCAGTTCATGTTTCTAAGCATAATGGTGGAGGGCCATGTGTGCAGCTGCCATTTGGGAAAGTATGTAAGTGGTGGCAAATTTAGCCGTCACACTGCCCATATGGCTGATACAGGAGCACCAGGGTATGAAGGTCATGAACAAAGACAAGCTCTGTCATGCCTTTGTTTATAAAATTCCCTGGGCTTACAATACATGACCATACAAGTGCTGAGGTGCTGCAGCCCAGGGTGTCAGGAAAATACCAGTTTCATTAGGATTCTTGAACCCTATCATGTTGCAATTCAGAAGTAGTGACCAGTTTATTTAAAACAAAGAAGCTTTGACCTTTCTCCCTTTTCAAAACCAAAACCACATGAAGATAAAGTGACTCATTTCCCACTTCAAAACAAGCTCTAAAAATCTTTTTTTCCTAAGTACAATTTGTGCACTTTCTCTTCTTTCCCTCTTTGCAATCTCTTCACCCTTGCCTGGCTTTTGCATAAATATTCTTCTCATCAAGGTCAACATATTTCTTACTTATTGTTGTGGGTTGGATGTGTTTCTTTTGTGTT
>WBNO01006934.1:0-21442 GCA_013400575.1 Peucedramus taeniatus | reverse complement strand
CACAGCCTCTCTGGGCAGCCTGCTCGAGAGCCAGACCACCTTTACAGCAAAGGATTTCTTCCTAATACATAATCTAAACCTAGCTTTCTTAAGTTTAAAGCCATTATCACTACAAGTCCTTTTAAGAAGTCCCTCTCCAACCTTCTTGCAGATCCTGTCTAGGTGCTGTAGGAAGNNNGAAGGTGCTGTAAGGTCACACCAGAGCCTTCTTTTCCCCAGGCTGAACAATCCCAACTCTCTCAACCTGTCTTCACAGGAAAAGTGTTCCAGACCTGGGATCATCTTTGTGATAAATTAACCCTATTCACTGCTTCACAGACTCACGGTTTATACCTATGCAAAACAGTTACGGATCATAGAAAAGCTGAAGAGAAAGAAGGAAAACAGGTTTACCAAGAGATTCAATTACTTTCTGGAGTCCAGACTTATCTGACAACAGAGAAATAGCAAGCTGCATTTTTTTAATACAATACAGTCTTTGCAAAGTCCTAGTACTTCTTTCTTCTATTAAGCCTCAATCCTTTTTTAGGAAATTATACTTGTTATAAGGCTCCTCAAAAACAGCATTCATGTTGATTTATAATTAGTAGCGAATAAAACAAGCACTGCATAGCAATATATATATCTACTATGAGTATGACCCACTTTATCTATGAGTCTAGAATCTGAGAATTCCTGCACATTAATCACCTGATTTGGAAGTTGTGTTGGGATATTTAACCTCAAAAAAGCTCAATCCTAAAGAAACAGCTCAGATGATACAGTGGATCAGAGACTAACATTATTATTTCTCTTACATAAGTGATTGTGTGCATATGTACTAATAAAAAAATATATATGTATATACATTTGCAATGAATATAAGATTGAGAATACCTAAATGACATTAAATGCATAATACAATAGCAACTTATCCTGAAATGTATTGTGGTTAAACTAGGTTTCAAAGCTAATGTTATTCTGAAGTGAAATCCAATCACTTTTTAGGAATAGGCTTGGGTAAGCAAGGCAAATAAATCAATTCTAATTCTGCCCTAAGAATATTTCACACTAATTCAGTTACAGTTTTGGAACTTGCCAATAGTCTTAGATAACACATCAATAGCATTTCAAACCCTTTTTTTTTTTCCCTTAATGCAGTTACACACTTAGGAGTTTACATGTTTTGTCAAAAGTAACTGTGACGGCTGCAAACAAAAATTACCAAAGTTGCATCATGGCAGACACAGGAGAAGCTACATCAGTGGCAAAGCTCCCTTTACTGTCTGGTAATGCTTTTTAAATGCTACGGTTCAGAGTGCTGAGGCTGGTTACTCTTGCTGACAGAAATACTTAAACTGTGGAGGGAGGGGGTTTGGTATTACAAAGTGAAAACATAGAAATACTGAAAAAAAATAGAAAAAATAGGATACAAGATATCACACTCCTTTGGAAAAGATGATCCTTTAGCCTTCCTGAGTTCCTTCAGCATGATAATGATCAATGCATTGTGAATTTGTGAATGCAATTCCACTTCCCTATAAAAGATTTACCTGTCAAATCATATTTTCCCCTGTGCAGGTTCAAAACATGCATACCTTAGTGCTTAGCAAGGTCAGAAGCACTTTACTGATCAGGCCCTTGGGTGCCTTCAATGTTGTCTAGGAAAAGAGATATCAATATTTTTAAATAAGACATGTCAATATATGTCAGCTAAACATGAATTTTTAAAAGAGGAAGAATAAAATAACCTTACTGCTCTTCTTAGCTGATCAATAATTTGGAAAGTTTGACATGCTTGGGTAGTAGAATAATGGCAGAATCAGATACTTGTTATTATATTGTAGAATGTTTCTGCAAAGAGGAATAAAACTGTGACAATCCTTATCAAGTGCTCAGTCTAGAGGCAGAGGAGCTAGAATTCCATGACACTCCTACAGAAGCACAGACTTAGTAGTGCCACATAGGCAGTTTGTGATTAAACAGAAGAATGAATGCTTCTCAATTGAGTGCTGGTAGTTTTCAGAAATGATTACTTATGAAAAACAAATCTTGACAACCAATTATAAAAGTTACTATACAACAGTTTATTTTGAGCAAGCTCTGACAATTGTATAAAAGCCACTGCTTCTACTCTAAATACAGAAATGCAATCACAAGGCTATATTAAGCAGGAAAACACTTGAGGCATATTACAAATGCTCCTTTTACATAAACTGAAAAAGCTTATTGAGCTCTTTGGTAATTGGTAGCTACTGAAGAGAAAATAAATGCTGATGAAGTAGCTAACATTGATTTAGACAATTGGAGTGAAAGTCTGTTACCTTGCCCATTCAACATTGACTGGTTCTCTTTCACGCTCCTCTCCCTCCCTGACGCAATTCAATAAACATAATTCTATAAAATTGGAGATCAACCCAAACAATCCAAAGTTTAAAAACAGTTTTGGTAACAAACATTTTCTCTCTGTCTAGCCTAGAGCTGTGTTGCACACTTCCTTCTTCATTATCTATTCAACTGCCAAGAATTTTTGAGAACTATCAAAATTATGCTGACATATATATAAGTCTTCAACTGAAAAAAACAGGCTTATCTCCATAGTCTTTTGCCCAGTATCCAACCTTCCCACATAGCTAACTCCAGAATTAATGAATACCATGATAAGATAAACAAATTCATTTTCAATGCAGGTCTCTCTTATACTTCTTCAGCTACCCTACCTCACACTGCATAGCTCTTCTTTCATTTGTAAATTTATTCAGTTGTGCGATGAAGCAGCTATAATTCCAACAACTGTCCCCTCACTGAGCTCTAGCCCTCTGGGATAAACATGATAGATTCTTTTCTCCTCCTAGCTAAGAAGGGATGAAAACTGCAAGAATAAAATTTCTAAAGGACATGCTGACCAATGAGCACAAACTGGAGCTATGTTTCACCTTGAACTTTTTAATCCAAAACTGACCTGCAATGAGAACAAGATGTCCCTAAGGAGTCAAGGGCAGAAAAGCAGAAGCTTGTGTAACAGAAACTTCAGATCTGCAGGGAAAGCAATGGTAAATCACCTAAAGCTGGTTGAGGAAGTCAATAGGGATGTGTCATATGGGACCCACTGCTAGAACAGAGTTATTGAGAACAGTTTACCTCTCGGAAAAACTGGAAAAGGAAAAATTTTCAGATGGACTCTCCCCACTATAAACCCCTAAACTAAACTACTGCTTAATATTTGAATGAAATGTGGAAATATCTACATTCTAAAGTGTTTACAATTCTTCCTTTCTGGCCATTTTTTAAATCTTTATTTGTTTATCTCTACATTCTAATTCAGTATAAAAATCTATAAGCTCTAAAGCCTATCCAGTAGATTCTTGCAAACCTTGATGAGTTGCGTGGATTGCATGGATATCTGGAATGTACCTAACCCATAGGAATATAAGGCCCTGTATGTATAAAAAAATTATGTGTCCACAGACCCTAAAAAACCTGATCAAAAGGTTGGGGTTTGGCCCACCTGTGAACTATTATTATGACCAGAATTATAGAAACAGAAGTGTTGGAAAAGACCTCTGATATTACCAAGCCCAAACCTTACCCATCCTGTTGTGCTCACCGTTACACCATGTTCCTAAGTGCCACATTTAGACATATCTCCTGAACACTTCCAGGAACTGTGATTCTACTACTGCCTCAGGAATCTGCTGCACTACCTAACCAGACTTTCAGTGAAGAAGCTTTACCAAATCTCTTTCTTAAGCCTTCTTTGACATAACTTAAGGTCATTTCTTTTCATCCTGTCACTTGTTTCCGGTGAAAAGAAACCCACACCCCACCTTTCTATAATATTACTTCAGGTAGCTGTGATAGGGTTGCCTCAAGCCTCCTTTTATCAAGGCTAATCCCTTTCCCACTCCTGCTGACATAACTATTCATGATACAGACTGTAGTGGTGTGTGTTTTGTTTGATTTTGCCTCTCTCGCTCTTGTATTTTGAGAGGGTTGTAAAGTTATGGTCTGCCCCATGTTACCCCTGTCCCTTCCCCTTATAGTGTTTTTTTGTCCAGGTTTTCCCACCACTCGGGGTGTCCATCGACCTGCTCACCCCTCCTTTTCCCCCTGTTTCTGCTAAGTCATTCCCAGCTGTCCTGCCCTCCTTCATGTCAATTAAGTTTTCCCTGCCCAGCTTGTTCTCGAGGTTTCTGTGTCAGTCACCGTGTCCCCCGTGTATGGTTTGTTGTGTGGGTTTTCTCCCACCCCTATGTTTTCCCTGTTGGTTCAGTCAAACATATCCTCATCCCTATTGTAACTACCCTTGGCTGCTGTACCCACCTCCCTGAGCCAGAGGTTTGATAAGCTCTTGCTGAGCTTTGGGTGTGGCCACTTCGTCTTGTCCCTTCAAGGAGATTAAAACTCTTTGGAATACCTTGACGGAGTGCCCGGCTCCCGGCTTCCTTTATCTCGGGACTCTGGTGGCTTTTCTCTGCAGCTGAACCCACGCAGCTGCCCTGACCCACACACTGTTCAGCCACTGTCAACCAGCACCCCCAGGTCCTTTTCCACCGTGCATCTTTCCAGCCACTCTGACCCCAGCCAGTAGCACTGCCTGGAGCTGTTGTGACCCAAGGGCAGGACTTGACAATTTGCCTTGTTGAACCTCACACAATTGGCCTCAGCCCATCAATCCAGCCTATCCAGATCCCTCTGCAGAGCCTTCCTATCCTCCAGCAGATCAACACTCCCACACAACCTAGTGTTGCCTGAAAATTTCCTGATGATTTCCATATGTCTCTTTCAACAAAAGCTACTTTATGATTCTCTCCTGTAAACATATGCACATACATATTGTGATAAGTGCAAAAGCTTTGTCTTTCAGAATTTAAAAAGGTGATCCATGTTATAATAATGGTTACACTGTAAGTAGGTAGATTTGCAAATATGGCAGAAGCAGAGATGATGAGAGCAAATTCAATGATCAAGGTTGCAATTGACACAAATCTTTCCAACTCCCAAGTCATATTTGAAAGTGTTGATAAGATTAGGAAAAAGGAGACTCTAGAATTTGGAAGTGCACCATACAGAAGTAATGTCTGTCTGTCTGGGATAAGACATAAGATACTGTGTGTTTAAACACAGCAAATGTGTGAAACTCTACCTGAGTAAAGCTCTGATTTGGTGATATGGAGAAATCTTGCTTTATTGACTGCAAAAGTATTCATAAAAGTTATCCATGTACCTTCTTTCCTTTGTCCCTTGATAGAAAAGCTGCAGGATTATTTATTATGCATAAAAGACTTGCACCCCATTGTTCTTCAGTGTCCTATATCCATAAAGTTGACCTCTCTGCTGCAGGTATTGTAAACTTCCAGACTGGGATGGTCACTCACACTCGTAAAATAGCCATCTTTCACTATATAGTGCTTCTAAAATTGAAAAATCCAGAAATTCTTCTGTAATAATTCTATTAGATATTTCTGTGAATGCAGTAGTTTTTGCTTAACTGAAGCGGCTAGGAGAAGAAATGGAGATTAAATAAGGGAATCTGAAGCTGAAATCCTATTATGAATCTATATAGGTATAGAACTAGAGTTTTGTGTATGTCCAGTAAATTTCTGCTGCTGTAGCTTAAAAGTGAATTTCAGCAGGACAGCACTCGTCAGTATACAAACAGTACAGCTGCATCTATTTAGCACAACACTTTAACTAGAAAATAAAATACATTTTAAAATAATATTCAAACAATACAAGACAATCCTCCAGCTACTACTGGTTAACTGCGCAATTTCTATTAATAGTCTTGAGTGGGAAATTTGGCAAGCGTTCTTTATTTACTTTAGTATTCTAAGAGGATTTAAAGTAAATCTGAAATTATAAAAATGCTGTCAGCAGAGAAATACACACCAGAGGAGAATTCAGTGATCTGCTTAAAACCTAGTTTTAAATCCTTTTATTGTAAGTTTTTACTCCTACTCTGACCAACAAGGATTTGAAACAGAACCATGAAAATAGCATATGGATAAATGTAGGAATTCTAAGCTTACATCAAGGTAGCAGAAATTCCTTTGATGTACCCTCAGGAGTTCAGGTGAAAAACAAAGTTTGTTTTTGTTCCACACCCCCCTTATACTAGAAAAAAAGTCAAAGTGTTTGCTCTTCATTTGTTCTTTTGTTCATCCGTCCCTTTTCTCACTTTTACAATTTTTCTTGTTGCTGCTTTTTCTTCAGGAGAATGCCACTAGCTATACTGGTTTCTCTGTTACTTTCCATTAATGAAGATACAATGTTTTGGTCAGTTCAGCATTATCTTATAAATCTTAGTTTGATTTTTGTGACAGAGTGTAGATTGTCTCTAAGCAAAATGCCAGGAATACCTTCATCCACTGGCAAATGGAGGTCAGAGCTGTCTCTTTTCATTGAGGCCAAGAAAGCTGGAGCAGCTCAAAGGTGAAGCATATTTCTTGAAAAGAGCTGAGATACACATGGCTATAATTCTTTATCCAGACAATTTTAAAAAGACTAATGATTACTTATAGAGCTAAAGAGTCAGAAAAATTGGGTTGGGTAAAAAAAAATTTAGATTACTTCTGTAGAGTTTCAAAAATTAATTAGTTTTTAACACATTAACCTATGAGAAGAGTCAGAAAAAAATACAGTAATAAAAAAAAGTTAACACTCCTGGTATTAAAGGAAAATTTATGGTGTTGTCATTTATATATTTTGCAATTACTTTCTATTTGCAGCTGCTTCACATAATACCGAAAAAATACTGCCCAAATTAGCAATATGATTGGATCAATGTTACCTAAAAGAACAGCTCATGTCTGTTCTAAAAATTATCTGTGCCTTATGTTCAAATCCAAATTAAATATTAATTTTATTTGCTAATTGGGAAAAGAAGAAGAGAAATAGCTAAAAATAGGATAAATGTCTTCTCACATGAAATCAGGTCATTTCAGTTTGGTTCAACTGTCTTCACCAGACAGTTATATGAAACCAACTTATTTTGTCTGGAAAACATCAGAGCATACTCACATTTTTATTTGTCTGCCAAAGAAAAATGGCAGCATCCTAAATCATCGCAGCATTTCACATGCTCTGTGGTTAAAAGCTTTTCGGAAGACAATGTTGAGCTGCAAAAATCTGTGTGTAAGTAACATCTGCTGAGACCAGATCCAGAATTTTGAGTCAGATCTATATCAGTTTAGGAGAACTTAAGGTTTTGCCTTCCTCAGCAATAAATGCATAAATCGTCATTTGCACGCTCAATGAGTCATCTGCATGTGGAAAAGATCAAGTAGTTATATCTTTGTCTACTGTTCATTTAGGCAAGTACAGGTGAACATAACCTGCCATCAATATGGGCTTCTTAATCAAATTTTCTTCAAACACTGTTTAATTGTTATCTCTGAAAATCTGGACTGTAAAAAGTCATCTATGCCAAAAAAATCTTACAGCATTAAACAAAAAAGAAAAACACTCTTCCTAAAAAACACAGGAAAACAGATTGTCACAGCTTTGATAGTACAACAGGCATATAAAAGCTTAATTCAATCAGAATTTTTGGATTAGTTAGGTAATTTTATATGTGGTCTTGATTTTCTCATTTTGAAACAAAAAAAAGCACATTAGACAGTCTGTTATTCATATAGGGTCAGAGTTCTCAGAGTACTGGGTTAGGAAACAGAGGCCATCTATATGCTATTAAATAAGAATTATTATTTGTAAACAAGACTCGAGAATACTGATTTCTGAGTGGCTGAAAGTTTACAAAAAGATTAAATAATATGGAAATAAGGTAGTGTTCTTCTGGGAAAGAGTAAACAAGTTTCTTAGGAAAGAAAACTGCCTGGAAACAGCTGTGTCTTATGTTATTTTTACTTTAACCTTCAGGAAAGAGATCTGGGCCTTGATTTTGCCTGACCCTAAGGAAAGGGAATATACAAAGATTTACTGTGTGTTAACCTCAAGACAAGGAGGTTCAGAAAATCCTTTCTGGAGACTTTCAGAGCAAAAAAGTCTTAAAGAAGGAATAGTTTGACACCAAAGATGAGGACAGAGCTATAAGACTAGGCTTGTTTTAAGTTCTGAATAGACTGTTAAATTTTCCTCTGAAGCTGCAAAATAAAATTTTGGGTTTATGTTGTTTTCTTCATTTGCTTCACTTCTCTATGGTTGGCAGACCATCTGTTCTCAATGTCTGTATCCTTTACACTATGGATTTGTACGCTAAGAACTTCTTTCTTCAAACAGTGTCTGCTGCCATTTCATGTTTACTACTTGTACTAAACTGATATTCTACCAACAAAGGGAATTAAAACCAAAGCTGGTAATTCTACACATGCATAATTAAAAATTACCTTTTTTGATGAGTAAACCATTTTTCAATTTCTTCCTTCTGCTTTCACATCATACGTTGTATAACAATTTAATAGAAGACTGTATTCACACAAAGCCTCCAAAAAAACCCCATACTGCACATTGGAAGAAGTGCCAGCATGGATCTTGCATTAGCATACTTTTACTGTGTAAATTAAACAAAATATTTCAAAGCTTATAAGAAAAATTCTATTTTCTTAGAAAAAGAGAATGTTCCTACTCAGATCATATCAAGTAAATGATTCCATGGCCTTCTGCCCCCATGGGTTGCTTGATTAAAAGAGTAGCTTGAAATAAAAGGAGATGGGATCAGGGTTAAGAAAATGTTAAGGGAAGCCAAAGAGAGGGCAAATCAGCTGCAGGTACACCTCAAGAAGCACTCAGAATTATTTGTTTGTACCAGGCTAATGACATTACATGCAGAAAAAGTACATGAAAAAAAAAAAATCGAAAACATTTAAGCATCAATATTAGCACACTGTTTAACTGATTCTCTACTTTAAATCTTCCTTCATAGGCAACCAGCAGAATCATTATCTATCTTGCTTTTGAAGAGTTGCATGAATTTGTCCTTCTAACTCTGACTCTCCCCCTTTCTTCTTCTTCCCCCTTTTTTTACTACTGAGCGTGATGCCTTGTGATATGGAATATCTCTGGTCATTTGAAGCCAGCTTTCCAAACTGTCTCCCCACCCAGGTAGTTCTCCTCCTTTAGTCTATTTGCTGGTGGAGCAGTGTGAGGGGCAGAAAAGGCCTTGGCTCTGTCTAGGCAGTGCTCAGCAATAATAAAACTTGCTATATTCTCATCAGAAATCCAAAGTATAGTTCTCTACTAGCTACTATGAAGAAAGCTAACTCTATCACTGACAAAACAAGCACAGGTATTTCAGTTTTCAGAGCAGATTTGTGAGGAATCCTCAAAGTTTGACCATGATTTTTGGACATGTCTGCATTTGAAACAAACTGAGATCAAGGCAATCATGAATACCTATGGGGAGCAGCCACCTTTGGTAGTAGTGTAGCTTGGCTGCAGCTGGCAACTACGTGCTATGCAGATGCCCACTCCTTCCCTGGTGGGACAGGGAGAAGAACTGGAAGCAGGTAAAAGTTGTGGGTTGAGACAAAAACAATTTAAAAATATTAAAGTAAAATATAACAACAACAACAATGATAATAACAATAATAGTTGTAATAAAAGGGGAGCAACCATAAAGAGACAAAAAAATAAAACTCAAGAAAAAACTCAAACTCATCACTCACTGTCAAACGCCCAGCCTGTCCCTCAGCAGCAATTGGCCCCTTTGAGCCAACTGCCCTGTTTATATATAGGGCATGATATTCTATTGTCTGGAATATCCCCTTGGCCACTTCAGGTCAACTGTCCTGGCTGTGCTCCCTCCTTGATATCTTCTGCAGCTTCTTGCTCTCAGAAACTGAGAAAAACAGTAGGGAAACTGTAAAAGCAGTAGTGTCCACAAAGAGAAAGTCACTGTTCCAGCAGTTGTGGTCTACTATTTCAGGGAATAAGACAGCCCAATGTGCATCAGTATTATTAAAGACTGAGGGGAAAAAAAAGTATTAAATATACCCACTTTTTCTGAATTCCTATTTGGCCATCTTCATCAAGTATAGTTCCAATGTTTTACTTGGACCTCCTCCTTAACATACTTGAAAATTCCTTCTTGTTATTTTACACAGCACTAGGCAATGTCAGGTCCAGCTGAGTTGTGGTCTTTTGTATTTTCCCCCTGCGTATGTGAACGAGGGCTCTATGGTCTGTCTGTGAAGTCTGATCTTGCTTCTGGAGATCATAAAATCTCTTTTTCCTTACAAGTCCCAAAAGGAGTTCCCTGTTCAGCCAGCCTAGTCTTTGGCTTCCTCTTGCTTGACCTGTGACACAGTGAGATGTCCATCTCATTATGTCACAAGTTTAAAATCTGCTCCTTTGCTTTTAAATGATGTTTCTTCAAAACTGAGCAGTACTCATTGATCCTTAAACTCTCAAATGCAGATTCCCAGGAGACACTGCTAAGTACCTGAATAGCTTAAAGTTCCCTCTCTTGAAACTCAATGTAACAATTCTGCTTACCCTTTTTTATTTAGCCAAAAATTTTAAACCCAGCTCTCATGATCACTGTGGATAATATATCACATATCACTCCTGAGTCCTTTTGTATTTATAAATAACAATCTAGGAGAGCACCTTTAGTACTTGACTCACTGAGTACTTGTGACAGGAAATTCCGTTCAGACATTTGAGAATTTCCCAGAGCTGCTTGTCAGAGCAGTATGGTATTTCCAGTTGATATCTGGAAATTTGAAATCTCCCATGAGGACAAAGGCTATGAACCCAGAGATTTTTTTCCTAATTGCCTACAGAGTGATTCCACTGTATTAACATCTTGGTCTGGTTATTGGCAGTGGACATCCACAGAGACATAACCTTTGTTTGCCATCCCTCAAATCTTCACCAAGAGTGTTTTTCTCTAATTGTAAAGGGCTTTGGAGTCAAGCCTCCCCTTTACATTCTGTGCAATATTTGCAGGTTGTCTGCACAGCCTACCCCACCTGATCTACCCATAGCTTTTCAGCACTCCAGTCCTGGGACTGATTCCACCAAGTCTCACTGATACTAACGACATCATCGGGAAATGATCAATGCTTCCAGTTCATCCTGCTTGTTTCTTACACTGCATGGATTGATATACACACATTTCAGATGTGTTCCTAAACATTCAGTGCTCCCTGGAACAGCCTGAATGTTCCCCTCATTATTGTTGCCCTCAAACAGTGTCATGCTATCCCCTACCTTCCCAGTTCCTGATACCATGCCCTTCTCCTATCAATCTTGGTGTAAAGCTCACAGAAGAAATCTTGCCAGCTTGCAAAGAAAGAACTGTCTTCCCTGGTTTGGATATAGTGTCAGATCCCAGCAAACTCATTTGTCTCAAAGGTTCTTCCTTTATTATATAAAACCAAAACTTTCTGAATGGGAAGGCAAATTCTACCCTTTAAATTCACTATAATTTACACATAAGTTATAATATCTGAGAGACATTAGGAACCTCCAAAAATCACACAGTCCTCTGTTATTCTTTAGTACATTATCTTTGGTCCTGGTGCCTTTAGACATTCTGTCCTTTTTATACCACCTCAAAATCTCATTGCTGGAAAGCTGGCTTCTTAACTCCACAGACACTCATAGTAATTACACAGTATCTCTACTTGATAGTTTTCATTTTCAGTCATACTTGTGTTCAAACAAATTAGAACACATACATGAGTCTCAGGGATATATAAACATGTAAAGATAGGTCCACAGGTTTCAAATGGCTAAAATACTCTTTTATACATGAGATATTTAGGCAGTGAGCTGGCAACATCATCCCTTTTTGCATCGTTCTCTTTCTCCGCTGATAGAGTTTATCCATTCTCACACACCTTGTTAACATAGCATTTGTGAGAAAAACTAACATTTAACTATTAGTTAAAATGTTTGTTCTATTAACAATAAAGATATTAACAACAACCATTCAGCTTATTATTATTCTTCCATCTGCTAGAAATAGTTATTTAGCTATTATTTAATATATAATTACACATTTATAAACTTTATGTCTTCATAGGAGGTTCAGATGATTTACTTGACATACTTGAAGGTAAGGGAAATACAGGTTAGTATTGTATATGTTTTAGTATTTACTATGTATTTGTGTTAGCATCAAAATTTCTGAGCTATCTAGCGAAATTAGTAAAAAGGTATTCCACTGTTCCATTATGTTGTGCACTTAGTTGCCATTTTGCACAGGCTACAGAAATGTAAACCTGAAGTAGCCCGTCAGACTGAGAATGTACCTATTCCAAACAAACACAACATCCTTGGATTCCAAGTCAGGTTATTTATGCAGATTAAGAAATCATCTGTTAATACTCAGTGAAAAAAAAAAAAAGGAATTATTTTAAGGAATTAACTGCAAAGAAATTATGCAGTCTTGTCATCCCATATATATTATCAAATCTATGGAGCAATATAAAAAAGAAATCAGCTCAATGCTTTTTAAATGTTCCCTGAAGTAAAGAAATGTATTCATTAACATAGATTCCAAGGTAAAAGAGTTAACAGGCTAGGCAGAAGAAAATTTTTTATTATGATTATTGCAGTTAAGGGGAAACTAATGAGTTCTAGTGCCAGAAGTATAAAAGGTTTAAGAAAATGCAAGGCCAACTTCACTAAGCCCCCTATTCTAAAAATCATATACTTAAATACTCATACATAAATTTTCCAGCTTATTTGCAGGTTTTATAGATTTCCATAATCTCTTGATTCCAGGCAATTAGATCTATTATTAAGACTGTACATTCTTAAAACCATACTCCTACAGAGAGCTGTTTGACTCCCAATCTATTCTGAATTTGCCATGATACATCTGTCCTCAAAGCTGTGACTAAATATTTTAGCACTGTTCAAATGATGGAGAAAAATTTTAGGCAAAATACTATGCTGGAAAAAAATCAGATAAACCTCTAAAATCAAGTCAGAAAGAATATAACATGCATCACATCACACAGCAGTACATTCACACTGCTATATGCTTTACACATCTCAAATTGTATTGAAATGCAACAATATTAAAATCAAAGGCAAGTATAGTAGGAAAGGCTAGAATTAAAGTCACTGTGATACACATGGGAAGCACAAAAGGGGCTTCAAATACTATTGAAAACCATCCTAATGAACAAAAATGTTTAGGTGTCAGGGTCTCCTGGTCCCTGGCAATATTTCCCAGGAAATATTACTTGAGTGTAGTGAAGGAAAAAGTTGCAAGAAAACCCATGTCAAAAGAAATGAAGCAGTATTTTAAAGATAACTTGAGAGAAGAATTGCCTTCTGGCAATGATATATATAGTTGCAAATAGACTTTGATGCGCAATAAAAGTTAATGATGGACAGACAAAGGTTACAAAGAAATGAAGATACACTGGTTCTATTGGAGGTAAAGTTTGGTATGCAATAAAATCCAATCATGAGCACACTAGGAAGTGAATTAAGTCGCTGAAAGAATGTTTTTGCAGTTTCAGCATTAGAGAATTTTATACATAACTGGTAAAATGTTCAATTATATGGGTTTTTTTTCCATAACTTATATGATATTGGAATGTTATGGATATTTTTACTATCCCTTACTTAAAAGCTGAAAACACAGCATAGGAAATTAAGATGTAGAAATGATTGCCACCTTTATTGCACTTATACATTTGAGAAGAAAGCACAGGATTTGTTGCTAAAGTAAATATAAGTAGATTGGCATCCAATGGAATATGCTTAACACTGGAATGTGTTTCATTTGCAACATATAGAATGACTACCAGAAGCAAAATCTTAAAAAAGTAGGTAACTAATATAGTTTGTCCAAGAGTAACTGATTTTTGAGAGATTATTGAATCACTTGGAAAGTGCTTAGACCTCCATGACTTAAACCCCCCCCCCCAAAAAAAATAGATTAAAAAATCAAAATACTTCTTAAGTTAGCTAATTGTAGATATAGTAATCTTATTTTAACTACAAATATTGAAAATCTTCATTCTTTTGAATTACTCCCTACAATAGTATTAGAACTTGTATCCATGCTCTGCCCCAGAAAAAACAATTGTCTTAATGGATGACTGATGTGATCAGGTGTTCAACAATTATTATCATTAGAGCAGAGGACTGGCAGATAGATTCCATTCTTAAGCTAGTCAACTTTAATGACAGTTTTGCCAGGTTGAATTTTATCCTGAGTAGCTGATCTTCACTTTTTAGCAGCAATTTTTATTCAGTACACTTGCTGATAGGATTTTGTTTGTCTTGTTTTTCAAGTACTTCAGGATATAAAAAGTGTTTGTTTTCATTGCAAAACGTTGCAGACCTTCAGTTCAAGAAAAAGCAGAACACTGAACATGGGTGCAAGGAGAATACATGGGGGCTTATCCATGGTCACATACTTTGAGGTGCTGCAGCTCAACCATGGATGCTTCAAGGTGCACATGCAGTATTAAACTTATACAGACACTGATGCTTTGAGGGGTACCTTCTCCTGTGGAGACTTATGCTTGGGCCAAAATCCCATCAGAGGTATGCCTGCTGCAGCATAGATATAACCACAGCCACAGATATGTCAACATGCAACTGCTGTTCTGTTGACTTATTCACAGCCACAAACATTTTGCTGTCCTGCTCCTACATAAACTCATCCACAGGTCATTGTCCATTTGACTGGAAGCTCCAGCCTGTCCAGTCCAGCAGCACAGAAACCACACTGATGCCCTGGCCATCTGCCAGCCCAGGCTCATCTCTGTGCTGTTATCCAGGTGTTCCTGGCCACAGGAGAGCACGGAGCTCAGCAGCACAGCAGCACAGTGACCAGCGAAAGCCAGAAGCAGCCTCTAACAGGCACTAGATTCTCATATACAGGATGGCAAGTGAGCCCCATGACAAGCACAGGAACCTGCTGATTAATAGCTAAATGGTACTAACAACAGCTAGGAATTCAGTCTAGCACATTCCAGTCAAACCTGTCATTATCTCAAACTCTTCAAGCCCCACATTGGATGCCCAGTGGGCTGTCCTGGTATCATGTCAGTAGGAATAAGAATCACACAGTCCCTCGCTTACTCACACACAGTAGGACTCAGGAGAGAATCAGGAGATTAATAGTGAGAAAATTTATGGGCTTAGACAAAGGGAGTTCAATAATAAATAAAAATCCATGCATATAAGCAAATAAACCAAGGAATTAATTCACTTCCTCCAATGAGCAGGCAAGTGTTCAGCCATTCCTGTCCAGGAAGACAGGGCTCTACCACACGTTAACAGTGACTTGGGAAGGTAAACACCATCCCTCTGAAGTCTTCCCCCCATAAATACAACCCACGCTCTCCCCCTGCTTCTTCTTCCCCCTGCTTTTTACACTGAGCATGATATGTTACAGACTATATCTTTGGTCAGCTGGGGTCAGCTGTCCCAGGTGTGTCCCCTCACAGTTTTCATACACCCACAGCAAACTTGCTGGTGGGGTGGTGTGAGTAAGAGAAAAAATTTTGACTTTGTGTAAAGTACATCTCAGCATTACTCAAAACATCCTTACATACCAATGTCATTTCCAGCACAAATCCAAAGCACAGCCTCACACTAACCAGTGACTATGGAGAAAATTACCTCTACCCCAGACAAAAACAGAGCAGATAAACTTTCAATTTAGCTTTTCAATGCGTGGAAAAGAATGTTTCAACTGTTGTGTGGTTGCATATCTTACAATGTCTAATTCTATGCAAACCTGTGCTAAAGAAGCAGTGGGGTTGGCAAACTGATAAGTGCCCTTGAATATACAGGATGAACCTTTTTCTTCTTGATGAAACTCACATCAAAAGAAATTTATATTCTTCATCTTGTCTGATGCTTGATAAGATTATGAAGCTCATGTTTTAGCTAACCGGAAAGTGACAAATGGATGTTACCTGTGACTGAGATGTTGTACATTTTCCTGGGATTAAAACATTTTTCAACAGAGGACTCAAAAAAAGGCTTTGCTAAAACAGAGAAGAAATTTTTTCAACATTTCCTTTTAGCTTACGAAATAGAAATCAAAAGGAAGATTGTGCCAGAGGGTGCAAAAAGGTAAGTGACAGGGCCACGCATAGTCAAAGTGCCAGACCTTGAGAGCTCCTAAAAGAGCAGGGGCACATCCCTCCCCTGGTACATTACTGTACCTCAAGGGCCTCAAGAAGGCAACATAACTGATTTCTATAGCAAACAAATTACGTGTCTTTATTCTAATTGCTAAAGGTAAGGAGAGGAGGCAGTATATTTTCTAATAACACAGTCACCTGCTTTCCTATTTTACTATTGTGACCTGGTTGTTTTATGCTGTTTTGTGTGTTGAATATCAGAGGGAATTTTGTCATTGGGGGATGTCTTCATCCCCCATAGGTCTTTACACAGACATTTCTCCTGACAGTAAGCTTTCCAACAAGTTTTCTTGCTTGAAACTCAGACTATCCAAAAATCTCTGGCAGAAACTTCAGCTCACCTGACAACCATTGAACTATGCATTGTTACCTGCCTGCAGTGGTTTCTGACATATGCTCAGATTTGCAGTTCAGTGGTTATTTTTGACCTTTTTCCTTGCCTTGAAATTTACATATTCTGAATCCATGCTCATTTGTGTTTTAGGTTCCTTTGAAAATAACTCAAAACATTTTTCCTTGGTTTATAAACATTTCTGTGAATCACAATTAGAACTTGTGTTGTCAGTGTGCCTTCTTCCAGTTCTGCTGTGTACATACTCAGATTTAATTGGCCTTCATTACTGTCAAGAATCCCTAGTATGATTAGGTTATTAAGATTTCCTACCCTGTTATATTCAGAAAAACAATTAAGACTTCCTTTGCTTTTATACTACCTTCTCTTCATTTGTGAATTTCCTGTTCTTTCTGTTGAAAAGCTTCTTATCTCCATATAGTTTGGTTGACATTTTAGGGTTTTTTTCACCTTTTCTTTCTTCTACACCTTTCTTGTATAAATTACTTCTAACTAATTGGGGCTATGTGAGAAATGGATTTCTTGATCAGCCACTTTATTCTTGCCCCACTGCTCAGTTTTTCAGAAATACTCACTGTTTCTCTATCCTGTTTTTTATACTGTGTTCTGCCCATGGTCCTTAGAGATTTGCTTGAATAATTTTGTTTGCTTTCTTCCTTTTTCTTTGATTTTTCTTCTACTATAGTGGCATCCAGTCAGGATAGGTACTGTAGTGAGCTTCCAAGTCAAGTTGACAGAGCCATACAGAAGCATGTGTATTAGAAAAATAAAACTTCTTTCTAAAAAATTTCTCAAATTATACGAAAAAGAAAGCAGTATCACTTCCATGTGTAGTTGTTGCCTTAAAATTCACTCCTAGTTAATTTTCCACCATTTGAGGAAAGGATGTCTTAACTGTTAACGTTGAAAAAAAGCTAAAAAGAAAGACTTGTAAAAGTTTCTACACTAGTATGCTCGTCATTTCCCATAACTGACAGCTGTGTGCTAATCCAGTGGTAATCCTTTACACATATATAATATCTTTTCTCTGAGAAGTTCAAAGTGTTTTTAGAGCACCAGCAAAATCAAACAACACCACTGTGGAGTAAGTTGTTCTATATTAGAAATGACTTTTACTTCCAAACCCGTGACAAAAAAAATTCTGAGAACCTTTTCACCTAATACCTTTACAAAATAGTAAACTCAATTTCTGGGGGGTTCATTGAACTTATTTTCACCCCCCCTTCCCCCTAGAGATGTCCTAAGACAAACACTCCTCTTGACCTCTGTGTCACTATCCTATTCAAACAATCCTTGGATGGATACTTGGATACTTGTATTCTCTAGAAGTCACAGTAGTTCTCTGCATCAAGTAACTTCCTGTCTCAGTACAGGAAAAAAAGAAATCAAGCACATTATTTGAACACAATAGGCCCAAAATTTCCATTTCTATACCATTTATATAGAGTGCCAATAACTTATTTCACAGTGCTGTTTCAGTTTAACATTATCCTCATAAATTTCAGATTCTTAAAAACAAGCACAAGTTTACTCAACATGTTGAAGCACAGATAAATATTTTTTATAGTAATCCCAGCTAGTTTGTCATACCGTAGTTGTCTGATCTGATTAAAAGATATCATTTATATTTAATTTAACCACTGGTTTTATGAAATAAAGTTACTGGGCAGTAACTGGGGTAAAGGTGATTCCAACAGTGGGAGATCATGATCACTGACTCATTGGCCACCTATTCAAAATGGACCACTGACTCAAATGCAGAGAAGAATTGTGCATGTAGATTAATTAGGATGAGAAGCAAGAGACATAACTAGCAAACAGGGGGTTGAGTATGAATTAATGGAAAAGTTAAGCAATTTTTAACCAGCTCATGATGATGCCTTTCTATGTTAAAATTTATAAATAGTGTAAAGTTTTGATTATTGGGGAGTCACGCTTTTGTGGGTCACCATCCAGCTCTGTGCTTTGCACAATCCAGAATAAAATTAAAAATACCTCACCTCAGTGTGTGAATTGGCACTGTGCACTGGATAACTGTTCAGAACAATTTTTTGTGACCCAGATAGGACAGCTTTAGTGCCTTGCCAGGATAAATGGATCACTCTAAGCAAAAGCTCTTGACTGGATGAATTCCAGTGAGCTCTGACACTTTGACTGGGGGCTTTAGACAAACAATATCAAAGCCAGGATTGCCATTGACTCACAGCAACTTATAGAGCTATTTTCTTAGAGTTTTGCAACCTCCTTAGGTGTATATGGGATGGATTTCCAGTGTATTTTCTTTACTCTATCACCCATAACTGCAGTGGTCTCTGTTTT
The DNA here is from genome assembly GCA_013400575.1 of Peucedramus taeniatus. Taxonomy (NCBI): domain Eukaryota; kingdom Metazoa; phylum Chordata; class Aves; order Passeriformes; family Fringillidae; genus Peucedramus; species Peucedramus taeniatus. The sequence continues at coordinate 2,698 of WBNO01006934.1, read as the reverse complement.
AATTATAGGTCTGGGTAGGCTCTTTTCCTCCTGTTCTGATTCTTTCTGTGTTCTCAGTGTTATTCCAAATATCTTGGTCCCAGTCTTCAGATAAGAATATCTATGTTTTAGCTTGAAGTTTTGAACACTCTGAATGTGTTTTTTTTTTTACTTCTATATTTCCTTTTGAATTCCTTATTCTACCTTTCAATTGACTATTCTCTGATACGATCCCTTTTTTCTTAATTTCTGTGTTGGCTTTTTCCTTTGGTAGTTCTCTGGTACTTTTATAAGCAGCAGATATGCTGCAAGTACTTTGCATATCACATTCTTTCCGTTTCCATCTTTTACTGTGGTTGATAGATTTATTGCTAAAACAGTATCTAAATATTGTCAATGAAGTATATAATATAAGCAGGTCTAAAGGGTTATAATATAAGCAAGTTCAGCTAGAAACATACAGGTTTACAGATTCTGGCCTTATAGAATGCCCAATTACAAACAAACAAAGTACCTATATAGCTAATTCATTATTTTCTTTCCATATCTGACTATTTTGCCCCATTCCAAAGTGAGCTCTCCCTGGCTTTGGGCAGGATATACACTGCAAATGTTTCTGCTAAGAAGTGCATACACCCAGAAGTGGCCTGCAACAACTGGAGACCAGTTTGCCCAGTTGGCCTCGTTGGTCCAGTGTCCAGAAGATTTTTACATCCTTTTGCAGGACAATGTTTATCAAAGTCAATCGCATTCAGCCAATCACAAACAACTCCTGCATCTCTGGAATTTATCAATCATGTGGGCATCCAGATAGTTCTTGGGATTCCCGCCTGGTTTTCTTGTCTTAGAACAATTCATATTGCCGATCGGAGAAAATGGAAAGAGAGGGAGGTTGTGTGAGGGAGAAGGCCTCACTCAAAGACCCAATTATCCTTCATCACAGTCACAATGTCTTTTGTATTCCCAAGTCACTGATGCATGTGGTGGAACCCTACTGTCATGGAGAGGCTTGAACCCCTGCCTGCCCATGAGACCTAGTGAATGAATTGTTTTGCTTTGCTTTGCTTTTCCTTTCCTTGCCTATTACAGTCATTATCTCAATTCACAAGTTCTGTTACTTTTTCTCTTCTAATTCTCTTCTTCACCCCTCATGGAGGGAGTGAATGAGCTGCTTTGTGGTTTTACTTCCCAGTTGGGTTTAAACCATAAGGTTTTTAAATTCCCAGTTCGTCCTACCTGTGTCTGATCCCTCATTGGTCATAATTTTACTGCCTAGAGGATAAAGTTAACTACGGCCTGAGAGGATGTATATTGAAACAGTTGGATGCATAAGGTATACATTTCCCAGGTCCATCTTCTTCTCTTGAGGAAGCTAGAAATTTTATGTAAGTAATTAACTTCTTAATTTCAAGACTAGCCACAAATGAGATGTCCATATTTTTCTTGAAGGTATCTAAATATGATTTTTATTCTTAAGACTTTCCTTCTGTTTTAAGACAGACAGTTTAGCACTTTTAACAAATTAACCTGAGGAGCTGCATTATGAGAAGTTAAGATCACTTTGGTACGCGTTCTCTAAACTTTATACATTGTCCATGCAAAAAATGAATTTTTATGCAGACTACCTCATTAAATGATTTTCAGGCACTTACTGCTGTATGTCAATGACCTTTTCTTCCTTTATGCCCTCATGATAAAGGAAAGCATAAACTTTCAAGGCATGCAACATTACTTTGAATGAATGACTGACTCAGTGTAATTAGCAGGAGCTGGGTCAGATGGTTAGACTTTTTTACTACACTAGGAGACAGGCTTTCAAACACAAATTCTGAGAAGTGAGGTATCAGTTTAATGCCTACTAATTTACAATAAATTACCAAAATTTGTTGAGAAATTAGAGCCCACTAAAAATATATATAAAATTTCCATTTAGCCTCACAGTTTTCCAAAAACTTGTCTACCTTGTTCTTACAAAATATCTATTTCTACCTTAGTAATTAAACTGTAACTGCAGAAGATGTAACATTCTGAAAGAAACTGAATTCCCATTATTTTCCCATGGTCTGATTATTCCATATAGCCTTGATTTCTCTGCCTTCAGACTCTTTTTCTTTTGACAGTCTGAGTTTACCCAACATTTCAGAAGCACAAGATTAAGCCTGAACTTCCAGCAAATTTTAAATACAGGCAAATTGTGGCATAAGACAAGTAACATAATGCATTTTAACTACAACAGAGTTCATTTTCTTTTGTCATTCTTGACATTTCGATACAGAGGTGGTCTATCAGGCAATTCCTTTTCACTTCTTCATAGACCTGCTGCTCTTTTCCTTCACACACATATGCAGTAGTGGATATAGAAAGAATATGTGTAAGGTTAACATTCTTGTCTTTTAGATATTTGCAATGTAGTCACAGTTTTGATCTTCTGCAGAATAAAATGTTTCTGATTCCATCTGTGTGGCATTTCCTTAGAAATAGCAATGACAGGAACAAGCAAAAGGAAGACAAACAGCATCTCTCCACCTACGACTTTTTGTTTGACTGATTAATGCCACCTGGAGAACTTACAATTATTTTCCAGTTCTTAGAGTAGCCTACATTATTTTATAATTATAAGACTGTAGATAGAATCATACAGTAGTTTACGTTGTAAAATACCTTTATGATCTTAAAGTCCAGCCATTTGCCTCACCAAGTCCACCACTAAACCACATTC
>WBNO01006931.1:367-13868 GCA_013400575.1 Peucedramus taeniatus | reverse complement strand
TGCTATGCTCCTTCTCAGGTTCTTTGAGATATGGGGCAGGATCACCATCTATTGAAAAGGAACTTGAGGACTGGATGGTATGTCAGAAAGCTGTGCTCCGTTATGAGGCTTTTGTAGAGACAGGCCTCATTTGAAATCTTTAGAAACTACAAGTAATCAAAAATACAAACACTTTTGAATTAAGTATCTTTCATTGCAGCATTAAAACAAACAAGCAAACAAAAAAAAAAAGTGTATTATTCTGCCTTCATGACATACCATTCAAGACAAATAATGGTTTTGCCTTGTTGGAAATCAGTATGTAATCTAGTCATGGACTAAATCATGTGTGAAAAAAAATCATTCTGTTACCCTGGGGTCAGTTTCAGTTTATAGTGAGCTCTCGCAATGCTTTCTAGGCAATGAAGCTGAAATGATGGCAAAGGAGGTTGTTCTCTGCAGGCAGTAGTTTGAGTGGAAAGAGGACTGTTTACTGAAGGAGGAAAAGCAAAACCCAGAGGCACTAACCAAATTCTTTCTAGTGTGGATTAAATCTCTGGTGAGAAACTCATGGTCAAACCAGGAAATTACAGGGACGCTATTAGAAAAAAATTAGGAAAAAAAATTGTTCAAATGCTCTATATCAGAAAGGAGAAGCAAAGGGAAAAAATTAATCCAATAAAACTAAATTTTTAAGGACTAGATTACCTCTGTGTCCTTGTATTAAAATGTTCTTCTAACTGGACTTAGAAAAAAATATTTTCGTTGTCAAAAGAGGATGAGGAAGATTGCTAAATGAACCTGCCTGGAAGCAGATTTTTCTAAGGATTCTGCCTTACCCTAGAAATACATTTAGAAAGTAATGGAAGTTACTGCGCCCCCAGCATATGCAGCTTCACCCAAAGTGTAGTATAAGAGCAAGAAATGCACATTGCATAAGGTCTCAAAAAGGCTGTATTTCTTATGATTGACTAGATTAGAACAGATTAGATTAGATTAAATTAGATTATATTAGATCAGATTTAAGCAATTTCTTGCAGTCTTTTAGGTAGGAACAAATTTCTGACATCAAGGACGAAGTTGTACAACTAAGGGAAAAGCAGTCATACACCACTTTCAACTGGTACTATCAAACGGAAACAAATAGACCTCAGAGATATTAATGCAAAGAAGCAACCTCTAAAAATTATTAGAAGATAAAACACCTATTGTAGGACATAGAGCTTACATCAGAAACACAAACATCTGAAATTCCTGTGATACTGACTCCCTCTGACTAAGATTTTATTCAAGCCTAATAAACTGCCTGTCCTTTTCTTCATGCTATAAACAAAAAAGGAAAGCTGATTAGGGAAGCTGATAAGAGGTAACAGAATTCTCTTCAACATATTAATTCATGTATATGACATGTAGGTAAACAGACATTTTATAGGAATCTTTTTTCCTTGTCCATTTCTGAGAAACGTATCACACCCTTAAAATTCCAATTAAAAGGCTTTGTGTTTTGGCTGCTTTTTAAATGCAGTTGAGAGGAAATAAATCTCTTTGCTTATAAATAAACCAGCTGAATATCTAAGTTGAAAACAGCTATTCATATGCCAGTGATGGATATGGTCCATAATAATTCATCACTGATTGTGGAAAATTCTCAATTAGCTTTGTGAATGTATTGATAAACTAATCAATCAGACTTTCACATATTTTTATAAACCACACCAACAATATCAACAATACTTTACTGTTGAATAGTAACTTGAACAAAATTCAAAAACTCATCAGAAACCAGAGAAGTTGTTGCAGTTTTTTTAAAACTAATTTAAAAAACATTAAGGTGATAACAATGTATTCAAACTTTACCACTGAACTGGACAAACCATATTGTAAATCAGTTCAGTCTTAAAAAATCCTAGCTGCTTGGAATATACCAGGGAAAAACGTGTTTTACAGAAACATCCTAAGACATCCTAAAAGCATACTCTTTCAATAATACTGTTATTATAACTTCTAGAAACCTGTGGCAATAAAGACTATTTCTCTAGATTAATCACTTGTTTCAGCCATAATCAAATTACTCATTGAAATTATGAAACAGGAACACAGGCTATGCTGATGTATAGGGGAACAAAAGCGTCCTCCTATCTGCAATTTTCTAAAAATATCTCCAAATATTCTCTCCATTTTCAAATATCAGCAGATTACGTTCTGAGATTATATATCATGTATTTCCATGCTTCATAAGTCACTGTAACTGCAGAAAAGATAAAGAAAAGGTAATATTTTACAAAAAGTTTGAAAAAACTGTCTTATACTTGTTTTCTGCAAAATTGACTATTCACTTACGTGTATCTAATTGACACCCTTGACAAAAAAACCCGCAACACACTTTAATTTTGTCCTCCCATTAGCATCAAAAAACACAAAGTGGAAAAGTATTTGACCTACTAAAACGGTAGAGTTTCACTGAAAATAGAGATGATTCACTGACTACAGTTTTCAGCTTGTTCTGGTTTTGGCTTCTCCAACAGCTGCATTTTGTATTCAGAATGAGAATGATGTTGACCGCACATCATTGAGTGATATCTTGGGTTTATCTAAGTCATGTTTATTCTAAGTCAAGGACTTTTGCGTGCGTGCGTGCGTGTGTGTGTGTGTCTCTTGCTCTGTCAGTGAGAAGGGACAATAAAGAAATGGAGGTATCGTAGCTGGGACAGGTGACCCAAGATGACCAAAGAGTTATTGCACACCACGGAACATCATGTCCACTGTGTAAACTGGGGGGAGTTACCTGGAAGGGCAGCCTGCCTAACTGTCAAGCCTACAGTAGAAAATACTGAGCAAACTAAGCCTTTGTGTATAAGCCTTTGGGTAACTCATGCAGCATCAACAAGTTCTGAGAGGTATTGCAAAAAAAAAAATTGGCCGTGCCATGTTGCCCTACAGTTACTATATATGGGACAATGTCTCTTGCTTCATTCAACATCTCCCAGCTGTTCAGCATTTTGCAAGGTTCAACTCAAATTTTCCATCTCTGTTATCAATCTCATGGTGCTTTTTGGTGGCCTAGAAGGAAATCTTTCAACCATTTCTTCCCCAGTTATCTCCAAGATCGTGGCTAGCTGGAACATGACTTTGATTTTCACATACAAAGCTTTTACAGCAACCACCTCATTTGGCGGAATGATTTTGAACCACTTTAATAAATATAGGCACGGTTTCCTGTTCTGATGTGTACAAAAAAAATAGGTTAAGTCATAGCTTAGCTATCTCCATTTTCTGGCTGTGTCTTCATATCCTCTAAAGCCCTTGAGCTTCTAGAATGCACTTAATTAATTCAGCAACTAATTCTTTACCACTATCACAATTAGGTATTTAATATATATCTGCAATAAAATTAATTTGAATTTATAACAGAATTATCTAGATTGTACTTAAATTGTCTAATAAATATACAAATGATTAAAATAATCAGATTAACCATTTACATGAATGAGGAGGGCACATTTTGCACAAAGAAGGCATTGCAGTCAATGGATCCATTAATGCATTAAACTCTGTATCACGATTTACATAATAATGCTTCTGCATGAGCATATCAAAAATAATGGAATTTAATGAAGAATTTAAAGTCAACAAAGTAATTTTGCACTAATGAGTTATTTGTCAGAGCCATAAACTAATATGAGATTCAAATACATAGGCCTTTCCATTCCAATATAGAAAAAATGATTTGATATTTCTGAAGAGAGGAAGAAACACAGTTGCAAGTTCCATAAGCAAAGTAGAACTAGCTAAACAAGGTAGATCAAAGTCACATTTTCACTTAACTATTTGCCACCATCAGAGAATTAAAGAAAGCATAGACAAAAGATTCAGAAAGCACATAAATTAGTACAGAGAGCCTGTGGAGACATGGGAAAAGCCTTTTGGCCAAAACCAACACTAAACTGTGTCAGTTATCTGTGACCAGGAACATAGAAAATCAATGTCAGAATTTAGACGCAATCTAGTCAGGGGGAGGGGACCAAAACAAGCGCAGAAGAGTTTAAGGACACCTTCCAAAGAATAGGAAATCTCTCAAAGTATGGACTAATAAAAGCCTGAGGAACCCAATTACCTGACAGCACTGTCCTGGAGAGTACACTGGTTGCCTAGAGGCAAAGGAAAAGAGAGGTTCTCAACTGATCTCTTGCTCTGGTACTCCTAGAACAAATCACATGCTTAGATGTTCACCAAAAATCCTTTGCTGAAATATATCAAAGGGCAACATCTTTTGCTCTCCCAACAAGCCCTGCTGGAAGAATACAGATGATACCAACTGTTTCTCTACCCCAAATGAATCCAGCAGAGCACCTCAGCAAACAATGAATTCGTGTAAGTCGATTCAGTCTCCTCTTTAATGTTCTCAGAGTGCCAGGTTGAATGTGGCTCACTCTAAGTGTTTGAAAGGAATATAGTATTTCTAGAAGTTTGCTGCTATTAAGTGGCACTAAGGCCCAAATACATGATATTGCAGGGGGAAGACAATGGAAGATGGTGATCAGAAGCTGTAAAGATCTTTGGAAAGAAGTGTTGATCAGCAACAAAAAATATCAAAGCTATAATGGAGAATGAAGCAGAAGAATGTTTAGTGAAAAAATGGTATCAGTTGCTTCACATTACTGTTGATGAATCCCTGATGAGGGACTAGAGAAACAGAATTTACTGGGAATCAAAGAGGGCAGACATGTAATACATGCATTAGATAGACACACACACACCCACACACACACCTTTCACATACTTATGCATATGTGTATATATATATACATATATATCTGTCAATAACTATCTAAATACACACACTATAGATAGGATGAGAAGTATTAGCAAGGACACTAATATGATAGTTCAGGACATTTTATGGAAAGTTTTATCTATTCTAAGAGATTTGACGTATTTTTAAATTTTCAAGAAAGCATTTAAAGAATAGTACCTAAAACAACCAAAAAGAAATGAAAATAAAGCAAGAATTACAGGAAATAGTGACTTAATTTGTCTGTAATAAGATTAAGCTATTAGAGAGTGTCCAAAGGAGGGCCAGGAGGATAGTAAAAGGTTTGGAGGGGAAGCCTCTAAACTCTTTGGAGAAGTGGCTGAGGTCACTTGGTCTTTTCAGCCTGAAGAGGAGACTGAGGGGAGACCTCACTGCAGTTACAACTTCCTTGTGAGGGGAAGAGGAGGAGCAGGCACTGATCTCTCCTCTGTGGTGGCAGTGGCAGGATGTGAGGGAATGGCCTGAAACTGTGTTGGGGAGGGTTTAAGTTGGGTATCAGGAAAAGTTCTTCACCCAGAGGGTGGTTGGGCAATGGAACAGACTACCCAAGGAAGTGGTCACTGCACCAGCCTGACAGAGCTCAAGAGGCACTTGATCAGTGCTCTCAGGCACATGGAGGGACTCTTGCGGATGGTGCTGCGCAGGGCCGGGAGTTGGATTTGATGTGAATCCCTTCCAGATTGTCAGATTCTGTGATTCTGTGACTAACACAGCAAGACCTACCTTAGGCCAAAATTGTGAACAATTTTATCCTTAGGTCAAAATACCCACAAGACATAAAAACAACCTGAAGCTTAAAATTGAGAAAAAATGAGAAAATAAATTCAATTTTTTCCACTCTATGTTTAGGTACAAGTTCTCTTTTGCAAGTATGATGAATCATTCATTTCTTACCGCTGAATGTCTGACATCTAGGACAACTCTTTACCCTTAGAGTGTTGGTCACTATTTGTATTCCTTAACATCCCAAATTTTGGAAGAATTTCAATAAAATATATTTTTTTAATTCCTGCTAAATTTGAAAAATATATTAAACATATAAATATATAAACATCTCTTTTTGTATTTATATTGAACTATTTTTCTTCTGTTAACCATGTATGCCATGCCATGCTTAACCATTCAGTAAAGTTTAAAAATCATGATTTTGGAATACTTTTTTTTGGCCAAAACCTAAACCTTCTTTTTTCTGAACCTTGATCTGTCTTGTCTTGTAGCTCCTGTTTACAGGATTGATGTATGACTCAATCAGAAAAAAAATGAAAGTCTGAAACCACTAGTAGCAGTTTATTTATAAAATATCCATTAAGAATACATATGTTCCTTGGTTACTGGAAGAAATCTAATGGCTTATCTGACTTTAGCCAAGAAGTTAGAACAGGTGAACCACTTGATCTTAAGCTGTGGGAAGCTGTGTAGCAGTATATCTAACTTGTAAGGTAACAGAGGTTCAGTTATTTCTTCTCAATAGCAAAACTGTTTATCTTTCTCATTCAGACAATTAACATACTCATTCACTTAAATAAAATCATCAATACTGATTCTTCATTGCAAATATTGAAACCCACGTGAAAAAGAATCACAGTTAACAGTGTGATTAGACTATTACTTAATCAGTTTTATCTGGCATTGCGGTGAAACATTAACACATTATTTTGTTCTAAATGCATTGCTACATACTTTATTGTAATAAATGTCAAGTGAAATTATTGCTGTTATTTTACACCAAAGCATACAGACACATGCTTTGTGCCCTGAAGGACTTACATGTGAGACAGAAAAATGTGTAGGTAAAGAAAGGCAAAGATTGATAAAAGGTCTAATCCGGGATAGAACAAGGAATAAAAGCTTCTTTATCTGCCCAAAGTGATGACTGCTGGTCATTATTGCTTATTGATTCTTTGATTTTGAGGAAATTATTTACAACGTCTTCAATTTGTTGCAGACTGACACACAGAGTGAGGTACAGTCATTTTTGTATAAGCACTCTCATGGGAGTTTCCTCTTTCCCGCTTGTAAACAGAAAAACAAATACACCATTCATATGTCCAGACAGATTAAAAAAACTCACAGTCAATAGTAGCTAAAATATCAGTTCATCACTTTTGACCTACTGAATAGAAAATGAGACACGCACTAGATCTTTGTAATTCATATACATGATATATATTACTCATGATACTTTACACTACATGGTATCCTCACAGCAGGGCAAGAGAAAAAAAGGATTTATGATTAATGTCATAAATCCCTTCTCAATTGCAATCATGGATGTATGGCATAAGAATTTGCTTTGCATTGTTACCAAAGGTAAAATAAATCCTTGATAAAATTGGTAATTGCTCAATAACGATCTGGCCACAGCCAAAAGGTAATGGATCTGCAGGTTCACCTTTATTCTTACAAGAATAATTGTCCAGAACTTATAAAGTGTGATGCAAGACATTCCTTTCTCAAGAGGTAACATAGCAGTGGAATCATCAACTAAACTTAGTATTTCAAATCACTGTTTTAATATACATTTAGGATAAAGCACTCTTTGGATAGTAACATAAATTAAGTCAACATTAACAGGTATTTTTATAGTTATGGAGTCAGGGCTGAGAATATTGCAGTGTAATTAACTAAATACACAACATTGCCAGAATACCAGATTTGTCACTTACAAATGTTGCTTGCATTTTCACTTTTACTTCAATAGTTCACCTGAATATAAAACTAAGAAAATCTTGACATTTAAATATACATTTACATTTAATTTGATGGATAATCCTATTGTAACATCCATTTTGCTGTTATGTAATGACAAAACATTTTTTAAAAAATGAAAACAGAAGTCATGTCCATGTTAATGAATTTTTCTTTGCAATTCATAAAGCAGCACATGAAAGTAAAGGCCTGTGAAAAATTAGCCTCACCTAAATCCTAGACAGAAGCTGGAAAGAAGATATAGAGTAAGTTTTGCTCAAGAAGGGAAGAAAAATCAGTTCTTTAAAATTCTATTAAATTCCATATGTTAAACAAAAAGTTGGTTAAGATCAATGTATTGAATATATTCTGATAATACAGAAATTTTTTCAAAGTAAAATTTCTGAAATTTCAAAATTTCAAGATTGAATATTGACTGGAAAAAAATTACCCATTTGAGACAGCTCTTTGGAACTTTCTTTGGAGACACCTCCCTAAGCATGGGCTCACCGAGTGGTGGTGACAATCTCTGGATCTCAGTCAGGAGCTGAACACAGGTATTTTCCAGGCTGGCATTTACAACACTATTGACCAAAGCTCAGTCCTCTCAGGAGTGAAAAAATATGTTTTGTTTTCTGAAATTAAGGAAAAGTTGGGAGTAAACAGAAAGTCTTTTGTAGGGATTGGCCAAAATCACTGGGTTACTTTACATCCTTCAAGATTAACGCAAAATTGGTAACATCCTCCCCCACTGCTACTATACCTCCATAAAAGCCCTATGAATCTACAAAATGGGGACTGTATAAAAATACATTGTTTAGAAAAAAAAAATTAAAAAAGAACGCTAAGAAGCTGTAAGTAGGTATGAACTAGTCTTGTTGAAAATATGTGTGCATATTTCTGCTATTAAGAAATTTCACACTATATCTCAAGTTATTTATTATTATTTTCAAGTTATTTATAATAACTTAGAAGTCTATAAATCAGAATAAAGGTATTTTTCCACACTGACACATTTCCTATATTCACTAAACAAGGAACTAGTTTCCACTCATTTTTATATGGTTTAAACATAAACAGGATTTGGCAAGATTCCTCACCAAATGGTTTCAACTGATGTTTCAAATTATTGTAACTCTGGAGTTTACAACCCTATTGGGGTATTAATATTTCTAGTGATGGTGCAGGATTATTCCATATTCTCTACGTAAGCAGCTCCCAGTGAAGCCACAAAAGCTCTTTCTTTCTATTAGCAGTGGGAAAGAACCAAATGCCAGAACAGACCCAGAACTAAATCCACATATTTTATCTGTTACTTGAGTGCAGTAGAACTGGAGGAGAAATTGGGAAACTTTATAGTCAGGAGGGTTCGATGAAGCTTTGAAAACTTTCTACTTTTTTAAAAGAATGACACAACAGGAAATTCAAATTCTACCTAGTTCTATGTAATTTTATAATAAAACCATATCTTTTCTAGAAGCAGTCATTGCAGTGTTGACAGCAGAATAACACCACTAAGTGGGCAGGTGCTGACACTAGAAAAGACCCAAAGCTGAATGCTGTCAATGAGCCCTACAGGGCATTCCAGTTACACTGCAAGTAAACCTAAATTGATCAATGTTATTAGTTTTCTTCCAGCTGTTTGTATACAAGAAAATGTTTACTTAGAATATTTCACTAAGCAGTATTATTAATGGTCTTGAAAATCATATGCAATTGCTCCTATCTTTATACAGTATATCAAATCTGTTAAAATACTGCTGAAATCATACTAAAGTGAAGGATTTAAGGGGACTCTTCTGAACCTTACAAAGGAAGTATCTCCTTTTACAGAAGAAAACTAATATTATACCCTTGCATATGTACAGAATTTCAGTCACAGTCATTGTTTTAAAAACACAGTATGGCTAGACATGCAGTGGACATGCTTAAGTTACAATACTTCTCTTTCCAGGTTTTGATCATGAATAAATTCTCACATGGGTATATGTATTCTTCCACAGAATAAAAAATGCTTTCTAAAATCTTTGCCATTTTCACCATTATACTGCTTTTATATAACTAAAAGAAAGGTTAATGTGACTAACAGAAATAACAGAAAGGCAGCAATGTAATGAAGCAGACCAGAGTACTATAACTCGAAACAGGGACAAATGAAACAAATGTATGGAAGAGAAAACAAGTTGAAAGTGTGGACCTGATTAAATTCAGTGAATAAAAGGCTTATTCTAATATAAAATAACTGTATTAGAGTGTAAGGATGTCTATACAACAGGTCCAAATATCATAATTAGGGAGAAATTTATATCTTAGTCCTAAGTGGAATTTTATCTGTAACTAAAAGAAAGTGAAAACCCCTTTGTGTTCAAAGGAAAGGGTCCCTGGTGCTCAGACAAAAATATTTTTCCCACTTTTTTGTGCCTTAATCATTAATTTCCCAGTGCAGCCAGCACAATTAATTCCACCTTTAAAACTACATGCAAAATTACTTTTGGTACAACCTGCTTTACGTGACTGACTAGATCGGCATATTTAAAAAAATAAAAAGGGTGTTCAATTATAACACCAGCTGTTATGTGTCCTCTCTGCACATACACACATGGATACACACACAGCAGACACATAAATTACTCAAGTTGAAAAGAGCAAATAAGACCTGTTTGGCAAAAGTCAGCATGATGATTAGTAATGATATTAAATGTAGCTTCTTATTAAATACTTACATATAGAACCTTGCCAGTAAAATGTAAAGAGATCATGTACAGCTGGGAAAACACAGGATATGTTGAAACCTTTGCCATGTTTTTATTCTCTGCTTGCAAAGATTTAATTAAAATGTACAGAAATATTTCTGCAATATTTAAAGTTATAAGAAATCTTTTAAGTATTTAAGAAATACAAATAACCTAGCTAATAAATACAACAATTTCAGTTCCCACTGCCATTACCTGAATTAATTTACCTGGTATCTTGAGCGTATGCTTGTATTTAGTAGTCAAAATGAACTTAAAAGAGCAACTTTAGGGTCAGAACACACATTTACAATTAATTTCGTATTTCACTAGTCCAGCTGAAAAATTCGTCTGAGTTGTAAAAGGCAGACATCCTCCTTTCACTGCTCAATCTTCCCTCCTATTTGAATTCATTAGAGAAGTCACTTCCTAAGGCAAATGAGCTCAGACTATGATTTCTTCACAATTTTAGTTCTCTGGAAGAGTGCATGCAGTCTTTCATTCAGAGTAAGTTTCCAGCTAATCTACTGGTTGTCATAGATCCATCTTGCATGGGTTGCAGCATTGAATTTCATAGCTATGACAAAATTCTCTGCTTTGACCCAGACTCCATTTTCACTCAAGAATACAGACAACAAGTTAATGCTGAGTAACACAGCCTACCTTAGTGCTTACCTTCAAAGTCCATTGGTGAGGGTGAGGCTGTAGACCCTTTTGAATTGCTTAAACAAATTTAAACGTTCTGGAACTCATTCTAACATCTTCAATACAACCACTCAGATGCTGTATTCAATTTTTGACTTCTCTGTATAGAAAAAAATGTCAGTAAACCAGAGTGATCTTAGCAGAAGGCCACTGAGGTGGCTGGGGATGAGGCACTTGTACTGTGAGGAGAGGTGGGAGAACCAGGCCTGGTTCAGTCTGGAGAAGGGGCAGCTCCAGGAGCACCTAACAGCAGTCCCCAGTACACACAATGTTTTGTTGGGGAGCTGAAGTTGGGCTCTCCTCAGCAGGGCACAGAGGGAGGGTGGGGACATGAGAAGTAGGGATTTGCCATAATAAATATTTTCCTTAGATTAAATTAATAATAAAAATTGTTTGAAGTACTGGTTTGAATTAATTTTACTTCAGAAATATTATTGTGACTTCTATTTTATGGACTGTGAAAATAATTTTCAGAAAATCCTCTAGATCCAGATTTATGAAAGATTATTGACCATTAGACACTAAAAGCATAGATAATGTTTCAAAATATACACTTGTACATTTTATCATAGAGAAAGCAAAGCTTCTCTGTGTGGCAGTCTAGGGAATATATACAATGACAGAACCCCTACTTGTTAGATAACTGACAATATTAGAACAACAATAAAACTAAAATATAACAAAAAGAATATGAAAAAATATTAGTAGAATAGAATCTTTTCAGTTGGAAGACACCTATAGTAATCATGTAGTTCAACTGTCTGATCAATTCAAGGCTGAAAACATTAAATCATGATACTAAGGACATTGTCTAAATGCATCTTTGATAGGAACTTCTTAAAACGCAATTAGCAGGTTAAATTTGGGATGAATTTTAAGACAAATATAAAGAAAAATCCTGTGGAAAAAATATCATTTGGGCTGAACAGAGTATATCTCCACTGAGATCATTAGAAAACTACTTCTCAATCCAGTTAAGGCAGATTCATTTCTCTGGACAAGAGATGTCTGGGATCCTTCTGCTTAAGATTTTAAACCCCATACCAGAAAAGAGTGTTTCTTAGCAGAGATTCCTCCAAATGTCTGATGAAGTTTTCAGTTTTGTGCCTGTACCTCACACATCAGGGAATTTGAAACTAGAAAAATTAATCCTATGGTAACTCATGTTTGGGAGGTAAACAGACTCTTTTAAAGAAAGTTCATGGAAAAATAAGGTGGACAAAAAAAATGACAGATATTTTTCATGGTATCCATTTTTATCAAAAATGCAAAATACCTTCACAATTTTGTCCTGCAAATCTGATAAACTTTGCTACCACTAGCTTGACTTTCCAGAAAGCTAGCAATATTTATCTCCAAGATTAATAAAAAATACTGATGTCTATAACTTAAAGCATTTCCCTCTACCCTTACAAGTATAAGATTCTACTAAATAGTCTTTTGACTGCTTCTAATAGCTTGTGCACATACCACAGAAATATCTCACTGTAAAAGATATTGTATTCACTGCATGTGACTGCTGTAGATTCAATCACAAGCCCATTTACAAATGTCTTCTCTGAGCAGCTGTAAAATTAGGTCAGCCAAGCACTTAGGACAAGCTACATCAGTCACGCAGAACTTCAGCTGCTTCTTGCCGCAAATCTGATTTACTCAGCTTCTTCGTGTAGAAGCAGCATTTGATAAATAAGAGGTTTGGTGTTAACACGACTTAAAATAGCTAGCCATAATTAATGTCAGCTTGTCATTAAAAACACAGTTGCTGATTACTCTTAAAAGTAGTGCTTTTAATACACTTAATCAAGATAAGGCCCATTAAAAGCTATCAGAATTTTCCCTCACTACTTTGGTTCAGCAGCAGACACTGATAACTTAGAAGAACTTTTTCTTTTCAAACTATTGAGGTGTTAAGCAAAAGACCTCTGGGTTTGATGACTGTGGCTGAAGCAATCAAAATTATAAATACACACATTATCTGACCATGTTTACAAATGACTGCAGTGGTCTTTTTTAACACTGAAAGGCCACCATGTGTTGCAGTCACTGTTTGTGAATCTGTCTCCCTGATTAGTCGGTGCTCTCTGTAATAACCCTGGTAGCACTGAACATATGTCGTGGGAAAATCCTGTCAAGCAAAAAGCTAAACTAATCTCATCTATCTTTGTCACTCTTAATACATATGCTTACTTTTTTAGCTGTTTTTTTTTTTTCCACAGGACAGTGGTAGATATAAAACATAGTATGTCTTCAAAAATTTTTTACACCTAAATAAAATATTATTTTGAACTTAGAATAACACTAATAAAATAATTGTAAAATGACCGGTCTTGTTGCCCAATTTAAATTCAAGGCATAAACTAGGACTGATAATCATTAGCCACACTTAATTAAACAAGGCATATGTAACGGAGACACTGAGCTAGAAAGCAAAATGTGGTTTGCTACATATACCAATATCATGTATGTAGGTATCAAAGCATTTGTTGAAATTTACTACATCATGTCAGAAGTTCAATGTTTGCATCTGAAAACTAGTTTGTTTTTTTTTTTTTTTTTTTAAAACTGCAAACCTCAGAGAACCTTC
>WBNO01006928.1:0-13685 GCA_013400575.1 Peucedramus taeniatus | reverse complement strand
TTATTTTTCCAAAAAGCTGCATGCTTGATTCAGACTCCTCTAAGATACTAAATAAAAACGTTTTAAATACATATTATTATCTTATTCAAGGTCATCTCCTCATATAGTTATTAAAAGCTAACTAGACTAAAATATTTATTAAATATAGTTAGCAATAATAAAAGAAAAGGAATCAGAACTACCCAAAATAAAAAAAAAAAAAAGTTATTTTAAAGCACTTAACATAAAAATGTCACTAAAAACATGGAAAGTGTTTTCTTTCTTCCCTACTTAGATGGCTTACAGAATTCATAAATTGGTATAAATTTTATTTTAAGCCGCTGCTCAAGCTGTAATTGTCTGGCTATAAGTTTTGCTTTTGTTTTTCCTTTTTCAGCAAATGAATACCAAAGCTTGTCACTATCTCCCACTCTGTACACTTGGTGACTGAAAAGAAGCAACATTTTTCAAATACAACACATCTGTTCTAAACACTTGAGATCAATGTTTAACTGTGAAGAGTAACCAACAGGTTTTATATTTTATTTAAGTTTCTTTGGCCTAACCAATACTCCTTCAAAAACAGAAACTATTCTATTCCAGGATTTTTATTTTCTTTACTATTAACCTTAGCAGTACACATTGCTGCACACAAGCCATAAAATACCATCATATTCAGCAGGTTCAAGTGAAAGCAGCTGTATCTATCTCAGTTTCAGTATGTAAATAACATTCCCTGCTCTTTCCTTACCTTTAATTCAAACCTTTTAAGCCTTGAAAGTGTCACTCAGGCACAGTTTATGACTGATCTTGCAACAAGCTGCCTATGAATGATGCAAGTATGGATTCAGAGTTAATTTTGGCTCTCTGGAATTTCAAGACCTGCCTACGCAGGGCTGTTCAGTTCTGAACAGTATTTAACCTGTGGTCATCTGTAATTAATTTAATGATGCAATGCAATGCAATGCTGTGGGAGTGAATTGTGGCATCAGACCCTCACTGAACTGTTTTCATGGAAGTATCACTGACAAGAGGCTGAAATCATGAAGGAAAATAAAAATAACTTAGTACACAGTCACACAGGTGTTACTGTGCAATTATCAGCATAAACATATCCCACATAAAGTGTCATGGGATCTCTGAAGCCTGTTCCGAGACAGTTTTGAAGCACACTGACAAGCAAGGTTGGGAATCCTGAGAAATGGTAGACAAGTTCTAGCAACAGAGAAGAAGCTGAGGCTCTGACAAGTAGATTTGTCCTTCTCTTGAACTAGCTCTGAATGAAGTATGCTGATTTAGTTTGCACAGATGCACATATCACTTAAGCTTTAAAGTAGTTATCTGAGAAAAGTGGTTAAAATTCTCTCCATAATATCACAAAGGGATGGATTAGCATAAAACTAACACAATGAAAAGAAAACAAAGAGGAATTTCATATGTACATCTAGTACAGTAACTTTGGATAACCAAAGAAGACCAATTACAAATATTTATAGTTCCTCTGCTTCAACTGTAGATTCAACAGCACGAGATGCAGTCCAAGTAAAACATAACCTTACAAAAACCATGAATTAATACTCTTGTTAGTAAGGCTGAGCAAAACATTGTTCAACATTTTTTCTATCTAGTTGCAGTACTATTTTTGTAATAAACTGCAAAATGTATAATACTAAAATTTAAAGAACTTCTATAGATGCATCTGTTAGTAAAGAAAATACTGCCTCTACCCTGCATCAGATTAGATATGCAGTAGTGCCCCTGGCAGTGGCAAACTGCCACTGAGCATGTAATCTGATGTGTAATCTTAGTGGCAACGTCTAGAAGCATTTATTCAGTTATCACAGAATAACCAGAAAAACTAAAAACATTTATGAAAGACATTTATCTTCTACATCCCCCATCTGTCCTCTACCTCTTATTTTAAAGTGGTGCAGGCTACACTCTTCTTAGTTCTGTTTGTCGATACACAATAGATAATTTTTTCCACTCACAGCTATGTGATGCACACTATCCTTTTAGGAACATTGGGATAACTGTTACTGCAGAAGTAGAAGTGGAGTCATCACACTGTTCATAGCACTCAGATCACTTCTGATAGCTCAACACAAGGGAAAATATGACTATGGCTGAAAAAACCCCAAAACAACAACAATAAAAAAACCCATGAAATATAAAAGACAACCTTAAAAAAAAAACAAACAAAAAAAACCAAATTTTTTTAATTAAATTTCTATCCTGCTTTTATACCTGTACACACAGAAGGTGACCAAATGAAAATATTATGAAACCTCAGGCATAATATCTAAAGTATCGAAATTTTTCATCTGGTCTGCAAATACCATCTTGTCTACATACTTTCTCATAGCCACCTTTTTTTTTTTTGTATATTTGATACTGTTGCTGTAAGCTTATGTAGTATTTTAAACTGAAACACCAGCAGCATTCACATTTGACCAGAAGAGTATTTGAAATCAATAAATTGGTAAAAATTAATGTTTTAAAGTAACAGGCTAGGGGGCTTATTTTCACTGCTGGATTTACCGTATATTTTATCATTTCTCTCAGGAGTGCAGTAAACCGCCCCCTCCCACCCCCCCACCCGAGGCATCTCTATAAAGCATGTAATGTTACTCTGGGAGCAAAACTTAAAAAAGGAACAAAACTCCCTGGACTGGACAAACCTAGGGAGAAAAAAAAAAACAGTTGCTTCATCACTCTAATACTGATAGTACCAATTAATTCTACTGTGCTACTCCTGAGCAACATACACGGAACAGTGAATTGTATTCAGAGGATTTACTTTACCGCCAATTTTTTCTGCCTTTAGCCAACAACCATAACTGGAATAAGGAATTAAAAATTTCTTAGTCAACATTTAAAGCTGTTGCCATTGTCAAGCTGATGATGTTAATTTGTTGCATTATTACTAACTTGCCAGACCCCAGCTGTTGTCTTAGTCAAAACCTGAGTTTTCCAATAACTAGGAACTGCAGCTGCTCCGAATGGGTCACCAGGGATTTGCACCACCACAAACATTACTCATCTGGTCCTGCCCTGATCAGACTTCTTTGGCCAAAAGGCAGGGTCAGGTCTGCCTGAGATTTGAAACATACATATATANACCCCCCACCCCCCTTCAGAAAAACGGTATTTCTTACTCAATTTTAAAAAAAATTGATTCATGATTTCATGATTCTCACCAAACATGGATCCAACATGGCAAAGCCTACTTTTCCTGGACACACTGCAGTAATTAGCCTTCGAAATATAGACTATGAATTATAACTTAAGACATTCACTAAATTACTGCTCCCATCTATCATCCTATCTCTGCCAAAAAAAAATCAGAATCAAGAAAGTAATACTTATTTCAAATACTTTTTCTTTCAACAATTGAGAAACAGTTTCTACATGCTGCATCTGCCAGCTGCTGCATGTAACAGGTGTAACCATAAACAGTAGAAAATGCTGCATTTTGATGTCCAAACAGCTGAAGTGCTGTCTGATTTAAACATCCCAAACTGGAATTATTTTTGTTTAGCAAACATTGTCACATGACAATGTACCTTCAACAGAGCCACAGAACATATGGGAAATGATTATTTAATGTTTAACATTGCATTGATATTTATTATTGGTTTTACTCCCATATATTAGTTTCCAGTGAGAATCCTTGCCAAAATCACTAACTGTCCATTTCTCCAACTCTTATTAACTCCTTCTATTTGGACTGCCAACATCACAGTGATGATTTCTTCTTCTCTTTTCAACAAATTTCTCTCCAAAAACAAAATCAAGCTGTCCTGCTCCCTGAGCTTTGCATCCTTTTACTGCTTTTCCTTTCTCCTCCAGAATTTCTTTCCGGTCATTCTGGCTTTCCAGAGTACCACTCCCTCTCCTTGCAGTTTTGTACCATTTCTGCATTGTACAGCACAGCAAACTCTCCTGGCAAAGCAGAAGCACTTGCTCATGAGCAACTGGAGAAGTTGACATAGCTTTTTCACACTCACTGAACACAGAAGTATTTTAACCACAGAGACAGCACAAACAGGTACTTTCTCCATGGCTCTCAAGGTATACTTGAGTATACATGAATTGCACACAGTACAGGCTAGAGAGCACCCAACAACTGGGGCCAATTTCCTGCAGAGGACTGAGGGAGAGTTCCCACAGATGTAGATTACTGAGCACAAGTTAGAAGAGCACAAGCAAAGTAACACTGATGGACTGAGCCCCCAGTTTCCATCTTAGCCACTTCAATATTCAAAAGCACACTTGCCTCTGATACTATGCTAGGCTATTATGCTCTCTCAGATGCACAAGAGAAAGCAAGCCATGCAATGGCCAAGCCACATCCAACCACTTCAGTTGGAGATCTTCTCATATGCATTACAAGGGTTTCCATGTTCAAAAGCTGAATGACTATGAGCTTAGAGTGTTCTTTGCACCTCCAAGGCTTTCAAGTTTGACAGAAGAAATAACAAATTATTCATTAATCTCCACATAAAAGTAGAGAACTGTCAGTGATGGAAGTGACAGGTCAGTCAAGTGAGTAGGCAAAGCTCCCTCTTGTCTACAGGCAGGAGGAAGAAAAGTGTGCAAGGACAGAAATCTCTTTTGGAGTTAAAAAGTTTCAAGGCCATTTGCTAACTTTATCATTCCTTTTTTAAGTGAAAAAACATGAAGAAGCAAACCTTGAACAGCAAATTTTGAAATGCACCTTTCACTGACCTTGTAGAAATTGAAAGAGAAAAATTTATAAATTCCAAAGCCGTTGAATTTCTCCTGCAAACAGCAAGAACTGCACCCTCCTCAGGCGAAAAAAAAAAACCGTCAGCCACAAATGAGTCAGTGAGGCATTCTTACTAACAAAGGTTTCTTACTTTAAATCCTACAGTCACTACAAGCAATGCCAACATTTTTAATCCTAGAAAAGCAGATAATTCATCCCATTCAGCTGACCAGCTCTACCCCTTTCCTCTCAAAAAGAGCTAACACCTTGCACTTCACAGACAGCTAGGTAATCTCTCTCTAGGGGAGACCATGGCTGTGAATGGAGTAACTCAGCAACAGCTCTTTTCTCCTCACATGGAAGACTAACTTTTCCATCCAGTAAAGATCTTTCTGGCCCTGTGGTTTTTTTCTTTCCTATTTAGCAGCATTATGCCCTTTGCACCTCACTTGGCCCTGCTTTTTTTTCTTTTTTTTTTTTTTTTGGTATCTTCTGCCAGTTGTAAATATCTGTCAAAACCTGTCATTTGGTTGCCATGCTTACAGTTTGGGACCAACTTTGCTGCTGAGGGCTACCCACCACTGACACTCATCTTATGCTTCCTCACAGCTACCAAAATTTGGAACTTTTTAAAAAAACTATACTTCTTTTTTAAAAGTATTCAAAGTGCTCTTTAAGCACATTAGCAGCACTGCTGAGGCACCCTATGGGGGGCATACCCATGTCAGCATCACGCTAGCAGGCTATTCATACATAACTTGTTCAGAAGTTTGCTTCCAAAG
Source organism: Peucedramus taeniatus (assembly GCA_013400575.1). Classification (NCBI taxonomy): domain Eukaryota; kingdom Metazoa; phylum Chordata; class Aves; order Passeriformes; family Fringillidae; genus Peucedramus; species Peucedramus taeniatus. The sequence goes on along the minus strand of WBNO01006928.1, from coordinate 8,192 downwards.
TGACTCTCCCCATGAACTCCTCTCACGGCACCTTGGTCCCCCCATGGCTGAACAGACTCAGAACACATGCATGGAGGCTTCCCGGCAGGCTGAGCTACATCAGAAGATGCACTCCAGGAAGTCCAAGGGTATTATAATGCACAGAATTGAAGTAGATCCACGCTGAAATAAACCTCACTAAAATGCATGGGATCAATGCTGAATCTTTAGCAAAAAACTTTTCCCTACAAAACCACTTTGCACTCATCCTCTTTTCCACATCTCCTTCTGTGCAACACATTTCCCTTCCACTGCCCCATTTCAGTGGTCATCACTGCACAGCATCCTGAAAAGGGTTAGGGGTTAGACTCCCAGGCACCTCATTCCATTAGCTGCGTGCACTGTGATTCTCCTTTGTCAGCAATACATTAGTAAACTTTGCATACCACCAACAGCTTTTGCCTGAAAGAGCACTTTTTCAGTAACACAAAATGCACTGAGACAACAGTGTGAATGCAAACAGGATTGCAAACAGATTTACCCCTCAAGCTAACAGAAATCCAGTTCATTTGCTCACATACTATACAAGTCCTCAGGGAGTCACATGCTGGCACCCCACTCAGTACACTAGGTTGCACACCATGAAGGATAAGTGCATTTTTGACTAGTTATGCTGCATCATACTCACAGCACCATAGGATGTCAGGCAGTCTGCTGACCTGCAGTTTGCCACGGTACCTTCCCAGGCAGGAGGGCAGCGACTACATTGTGCCTGCAACTCGAGATCAGGGATTTGAATGCCAAAACATAGGAGTGCAAAGCAGAGACAAGAAGAAAAAATGAACTTTGAATTCAGCCCATTAGACTTATGCCAGTCTGGAAACAGCCTGTACAAGTCAGAGAGACTGCAGGAGTCGAGAGGAGAAAATATCCAGGCTCCACAATGTTCACACCTTCAGTCCTGACTGGTCAGATCAACAGCCTCTGCTTTTTTCCCATAACAATTTCTGGACTTACAAGTCAATTTCAACTAAAACCAGCACAGGGCGAGAGTTATCCAAAAATAACTACATTTCTGAAAGTTTTATGACTGCTGGCAACTGGGTAAACTGGCACGCCCATGGTTAAAAGAGCTTCAGATTTTCTCTTGCATGCCCAGGATTTAATCAATCAGCATACTGGCAGCCAGTCAACCCACACCATCAGTCACGTCACATCTTCTCTACATGGCTGCTGAGGCCCATGGGAGAAAAAGTATTTGGGGACACAGACCAACAGCATTATAGTGTGGAAGAGGTACCTCTAGAGATACTAAGTTCAGAACATGTAATCCATGTGAAACAACACTAGTTTTGTATGATTTCCAAAAGAAATTAGCAGATTTGATAATGGAAATAGAGATGTAAATGTGCACATGAATGTGAAAAATATTTAAAGTTCTGTCCATTTGCAATGAAAATATTCATCTCTTTCAGGGGGTTAACACATCTGAGATCACTCCAGAACATCTTGGTTAAAAAGAGGGTATATCTGTGCCTCCACCTATAAAATGGCTGCAACATTGGCTAAATCCTTTAAACATATAAAGACATCTATAGAGGGGGACCAGCCACCAGACAAAACCAGAGTGGTAAAAAAGCTTTATCAGTCCCATCACTCAGTCTCATGGGGCTAATTAATCACTTGTTGTCTCATTCAGGATCCAGCCAACCCTAACTTTGCCCAGCCCAAGGCCAGCTCAACAGATAATGTGATCTGAAACAAATCAGCATCTCTGGCACACCCCTTCCTCTTCTTTCTACTATTCACTTCTTTCCCCACAAACTCTTCCCTGTAGTTCCTCGGCACATCAACACATTCCCTCCTTGGGGAAATGTATTCCCTTGCCCTCCCTTGAGCTAGCAAGCAGATCTCAGAAACACCAGCACCAAGTATTTCAGCAGCCATATTGGCACACGCTAGCTTAAAGTATTTCTCAGACAGCCTTAAAACAGCAAGGTCTCAGTGCTCCAGTTGCTGTCTAGCTTTATTTCTTTTCTTTTCTTTTTGATATTTGCCCTCAGAGTTTAATGAAAACAAGCAAGCATCACTACTATAATTAGTGCTAAATCATTAGGCAGTTTATCAAAGTAAAAATAAAATCTACAGTTAATAAATTTTCCAAAATGGGTAACTGGATAACCATGTCTGTCTTTATAGTTAAGACTGCCCAACACTATTCTGTAAAATCATCACTTCATAAATCACAAAGTTTAAATAAGTTTTCTGAGACTCATTTTAATTCAGTGGAGCTTGTATTGAATGCAAAATCAAAGAATTCATTCAGTAAACAGTAGCAAAAATTGTACAGATTTACCCACATTCAGTACATTCTACTCATTTGCATACTTATCTAATTAGCTCTAGTGTCTTGTGGAGTTAAAAATAGGAACAGGGATCACAATATAAATGAGAGTGATATCCAGCTATGCAAGAAGACTTCCCCAAATATCGCTAAACAGTAACCAATGGACATTCTTAACTGACTATGATCAGAACACTTGTCCCAGAACCTTCATGTTCCACCTGCATTAAATACGTTCCCAAGGTATGGTTAGTCTCAGGAAAAACATTCAGTTCCACAGAAGCAACAGTAAAATTGGTAGCTCTCCATTATATAAGCATGTTATTTAGCCTCAAAGGGTGGTAGAACAAGTTCTTTTTGAAATCCTCATTTTATAACATTCTGCTCAGCTTCCCCTCACTTTTGCTTGGGTTGAAGTTGCACTTCACAACCTTTATTAACAAACAATGCCACATGCTGCTAATTCAAGAGGCCCCATTTCACAAGCTGCATAGCTGATTATTTTTTACAATGGGAAAATAATTAAATTTTGCTGTTCATCTTTTTCTTAATTTTTTAGGGAAATTTAAGGAAAAAAGCCACAATCTTATGTCATCATTTCTCACTTGAGAAATGTCAGAGTTCAGAAGTTAAAGTAAACTGAGTCAGTCTCATCATTCAAGCCTTTCCTGAGCGAATGTGGTATCATTATTGGTAACATGAACACGTACTGCATGATCCTAAAGGCTGTCTTAGCCAGCCCACAAAGTATGCTTTTCATGTGGAAAGATACAGCAGTGCACACCTACTAATCTCTATAGAAGTGTATCCTCAACACCTGCCATGCAACAGTTAAACTATGCAAGAGATGTATTAAGTAATCCTTTCTAACTACATTTAATGAAAACAAAATTAAGGTTTCCACATAAATGCAAATCAGTCAAGTGTTATAACCACGTATTCTACTGTATTTTAAAATTATTTTCTCTAAATGTATAATTGATGTTATATAAATCACTATTAAAAACAGCAGTCCTCCTTCTAGCTGATTCATTTATTGTTGTATGCTTCCAAATTTCTACTGGAAACACCTTCATAGTATGCTATTCCAGGTGGAGCTTTCAGATCTTGTCAGAAGAGCACAAAACTGAGCTTTACACTCTTCCAGAATTAGAAAGCACACAAAGTATATAAATCACCAAAATATATAAAGCCTCAAGACTACATTACAAGTTAAACATCATTATCCTGTAATGATTTATGTACGCATTTATTCCGGCATCATTCCTTCAAACTCCTTACAATAATCAATCTGCTTTGAAATCAGCATGTGCAAAGCACACAAGACCTGAAGTCAGACTGAAGTAAATATCTATCATCTTCAGGTAACCTAACCTCCCTCCTGCCTCCTTCCCAACACCCCAGCCCCTCAGTTAAAATCAGTTTTATGGGGATAGAGGCTTAAATAACAAACTAACATTTCAGTGGCTATTTCTTCTATAATAGCTCACAGAGAAAAAAACAACATATATTTTGTGCTTACATTTATTTTCATGAAAATGGTCAAGTGCAGCCTAGCAGCTCTATCTTCTGCAGTTGACAGCAAGAATGGTGTTGCCTCAGGAATGGCTTAAGAATAATGAATAAAACATGAGCTCTAGAGAAATGTACATTAAACAAGATCAAACACACAAATCCTGCATGCTGATATGGTTTATGGCTATTATGTGCACATGTATGTTCATGTACAGTCTTGCATCACATTTGTTGCTTCACATGAATTCCATTCTGTTATTTTTACAGCTAACAGCCCAGAACCTTGTACAACAAACTACATCCATGACAATTCTTTATCTGTATTGTCAACATGCTTTCAATGTATGCAAACAGCCAAGACAGCACTCTAGTTAAAAAGTAACAGCATAGTACCATTGCAATATCGTGCAAAATATCAATTAATAAAATCACCTTATCTGTGGTTAAAACATTGCTGACAGTGTCCTCTATATGAATTTTAGTGATGCCACTACATGGCACCACTAAAATTCAAAAATACCTTGTTACTTAGCTTATATTGCTGAAGTCAAAGGCAGCCTTGGATAACTTTGGTGACATCAGTATAGGTACAGCTTTTATCACATAAGTGTTTGCACAGCTTACTTTCTAAAGCAACTTCACATCAGAATCTCTGGATACCAAAACCAACTAACAAACCACTAATGTTGCTGCAGTAGAATTGCTTGGCTTAAAAGAACAAAACAACAAAACCGACAACACACACACACTTCCTAATGTTACCAAACACAATACAAATGTCAGTATACATGATACTCCCTCAACTACACCAAGAAAAAGTGAGATAATACCACACTTTAACATGTTTCTGTCAGTGCAGTGTTAGTGCTAGAGATTATTATAGTATTGGCAACGAAATATACAAAATTACAAGACAGAAAAGTGACTTGTTATCACTCAATAAAACACTTGCAAATAACTGTGACCATGGCTGCATAAAACAGCACTAGGAGTACATGCTGCACCTGCTGAAGGTAAAACCAGTGATTTTCTAAGAAGGGGAAAAGAAAAACAGTATTTAGGAATAAGTCAATTACAAGACATGCATGATTTTTTATTTCTTTTATTCTGCCTTATTTGACTTTCCAACAAAACTAACAAAAAGGCTAAGCAAGCACCTTAGTGCTTGGTGAAAGTAGCCACCAAAGTATTCATCCCAACTCCTGAGTCAGGGAAACCTTCACTACAAACTTCAGTGAGAGAAAGGTTCAGCTCACACTTTTCCTAATACCGGTTTTGTGCTCCATTGTTGAAAGACACTCTTTCTTGTTAGACTTAACAAATGTTACATGGATCAGTAGCATAAAATATCAAATCAGATTTATCTTAGCACAAGTAGAAACCTAACTAAACTGGCATCAGCACAGACCTCAACACAGGGTACACTGTTCAGTTTCCTTTATTTTTGCAAATATGGATGTTCCTACGACCTGCCAGTGACAATGTGCACTGCTAAACAGGAAGTTTGAAGCTCAAAATTGGCCTCTTGCTTTTCTACACCACACTCACTCTCTTACAGCAGCCAATTTAAAAACCAGACAAACACTGAATGATTCTAATTTAGCCTACCTAATCAGAAACAACACTAAAAAACAAAGATGAGAGAAAGCAAAGTGAACCACAAAGGACAGTCTGAAGATAACAGAAAAGATCTAGTCGCAATTAAAACATACCACTGGAATTACACTCTATCTGAGGAGTACAGGATTGGGAACACACAGTTCATAAAGTACAGTCCTTCAGTTCTGACTAAGGCTATTTTAACAAGGTTAGATAATCAGGAAAGTGGACATAGGTCTGTCAATTAGCCATTATGAGGCTAGGAAAATATGCACTTGGCTAGATACAGGAGAACAAAGGAGAAAAAAACAACACTCACAAATTTTGTCAAAAACTCATATTATATTATTTAAATTAGGGCTCTTCTGTCAGATTCAGTATTGATATAAATACAAAATGAACCAAAACCAAAGGATTAGTCTACAAAATGAGTTACCAACCAGAATGGTGTCAAACCAGCATTTAAGTGTGGGGAAGAATGCAATGCTCCTCTCTTGCCATCATGTAGGTAGATTGGACTTTCTTATAACCACACTTACTCGCACTTTCCATAACTAAATCCAACACGGTGCATAATGCTGTTCTTCAGCCGAATAAAAATTCTGATCTTCTTCGCAAGTTGAACCAGTTGAGCAGAATCAAATTCATAACATTAATAAATCACCAAAACCCAAGACAGCATCTCAAAATAGTGCAATATATAAGCCTTAACTACGTTTTACAAACACGTTAATCATGAACAGATTGAATAGCCCCACAGTGAAAGAATTCTTCATTTGCATTCATCCAAGTTCCTGTCAATGGGTCACAAAATATTCTTACATCAATATTCCACAGTACTTCCACCATGTTTTGCCAAAGCTGTTCAGCAGACCCCGTTCTTCAAAGTAATTCTTCAGACACTTAGTTGCATGCAAAACGTCACTCAGTGCAGGACATACCTCTTGGGTACCCCATTTTGCTATCACCACAACCACCGTAAAGGATTCCCACGGTACTGCCTTTTCAAAGAATGAGCTACAAATCAGGTCTGTGCCTACATTAGCACAGCTTGCCCAAGAGTGGATTTCCAGACCAAAGTAGGTGATTACAGCATCCACACTTTTAATGTTTAGGTTCATTTTATTTCAAACTCTTATCTAACCTGGTCCTATACACCAAACCTCCTTCTTAAGAGAAAATGCTGTAGTGCACGTCCCAGTTTTTTTCAGTCTGAAATAATCCAGTTAGGGGATGGATTCTCTGTTGGACCATCTTCTTATGTGATCTGAGAACAAATGAAAATACCTTAAAATGACCTTTCTGACCTGAACATACTAATGTGGACATAATCCCAATCACAGCACTTCACTTCATGTTAAATTTCTATCTCAGCCATAGAAGAACAATCCAGCAGATAGAAATTTCAGCAATGGGCAATGTAGTACCCCATCACCATAAATCAGATAGAACAGAGCCTCTAATAGGAGAAAATTGTCAGTAATCTGTCATGCAGGCAATCCACACCATCATCTAACTCTCATTCTTTCAAACCAAGATTAAGGCTCCAGCACACCTCCACACAGAGCCATGAAGTGCAGCAATGATGCTAAAAAAACAGATGAAGAAGAGGAGGAGTCAGCCTGTGGCAGCCTGGAAAGGAAAAAGTTCCCAAGCTATCTGAATAATAATAATAAAAAAAACTCTTACAAGTTCAAGAGCCAGGGAATAAAATACACTTCAGCTGGGATATCATCAGAAAGAAGACAGTCAAAAAGCAATCTTACAAAATACAAGGGCAGAGGGATTACAGAGAGTAAAATTACCAGGGACAGAATAAAAATGGATCTTAGAAAGTACTACATGCAGTGCAGAAACATAAGAAAAAACAAGAAGGTATATCTATAGGACAGATGCAGATAACAAACATGGCTACCTTTTTATCAAAAAAAAATCTAAAATCTTATTATGCTATCCTTCAACATGTTCTCACTAACATGCCATGAAATCTTATATTTCATGCTAAATAAAAGCATGCTTTTATTTCAAAGCATGCTTTTCATTGCAAAGTTCAGGCTAGGGGGTGGAATGAAGACAAGCTACTGCTCAGTATTGCTAAATCCATCGCCTAATTGACCTAACTAACGCAAGCCAAGTATTAGTGCAGTTTCTGACGAAAAGCATAAAAATAAGTGAAGTGCAAAAATAAAATTAACTTACACCTTATTTTATTTTTCTTCATGTATGTTTTCATATTTATTCTCCTTGGAAAATTAAGTTATTGTTAACTTAATGTTAAACTTCACGTCTAACAAAACTGTTTAAAGAATGAGTAAAGAAAATGATTTCATTTTATCTGGCTCAGTCCATTTCTCTTAGCAGAACCTAATCTAACCCTAACCTTTCACCTAGTGAAAAAATGGTCCAGTGTTTGCTATAGATCCAGACTGGGATCTTGCTTTTGATAGGGGATCAGGTATTTCTGAAAGCAGGCGGTAGTAATAAGAAACTGCTCTGCAGCACTGTCTTCTGCTTTCAGCAAAAACTGTAATAGTAAAAACAGGAAAAGGCTTAAACTAGCCCAANAAGAAAGACAAGAAAATGCAATAATAGTTTTCACAGCTGAAGATCTGTGCAAAGGTTCTAAGTCAGCTCTCTAAGAGAAAAGCACTGTAAGACGATCCCAAAACTGAAGCACTCACTGCTAAGTTTAAAAGGCAAAGAGAAGCAAATGTGGGGTTTTTTTAACTCCAGTTAAAAAAAAAAAACCACAAAA
>WBNO01006924.1:19351-35197 GCA_013400575.1 Peucedramus taeniatus | reverse complement strand
AATAAAAAGGGAAAAACAAGTGATGAACAATGAAATTGCTCAGTACCTGCTGACGGATACCAGACTTCCTTTCCTGAACACAGATAATCCTCCCTTCCAGGTAATTTCCCCCAGTTTATATGCCAGGCATGATCTTCTTTGCTGTGGGATATCCCTTTGGTTACTCTGGGTCACCTGTCCCAGCTATGCTGTCTCCTAGTTTTTTTAGTGTACCCCCTCATTGGCAGGGGACCTGAAACAAGTTAAAATAAAAAGTCCTTGATTTTGGATAAATGCAGCTTAGTAAAACAGCAAAACATCAGTGTGTTACCATTCTTATTCCAAAATCAAAACAGAACACACTAAGAGTTTCTGAGAAGAAATTAACTATCCTAGCTAAAACTGGAACAATATCCACCCCTATCCGGCCCAGTCAATCCCAATTCCCAGAATACAGGCATTTTTATATACTAAAACTGACAGAGAAACGTGTGGGTTTGGGATTTTACTAGTGACTAACAACAGTTACTAACAACAGATTTAGACATTGCCTTTACCTCTGAGTCATTCTGTTAGATCTGCCTCACATTTGTTAAAACATCTAGAGCAGCAGCTTGACAGCCTAATAGCTCTTTTACTGAGTCACATTTGAGAATAATTTCTGGGGCACATTCATCATCCTACATTATTACAAATCTGTGTTCATATTTGGGGAAACACAGTTTTTGACATCACCAACTCTATAATATAAATGTAGATCTAATGAAGATTAGAAATGGCTGTTCTTGTTAAACCAAACTATTCAGGATTCCATGCTAAATAAAAGGTAGAGAGAGTAAAGCCTTTCTATTCCTATTTCTTGGGAAGAGGCAGGCACAATCCTTATGAATGCAAGAATTTTACAAATATTGCCAACATGGAGAAAATGCAATGCCTTGCCATGCTCATTTTGACTTGTAAAGCAAATACATAGCAAACTACATTATTTTAACTGCTTGTTGAGCAGTTGCAGTCTTTCTGTGTTGTGTTAATGGTTATTAAGTTAGCCTCAGACATGGTGTTTCTTTGCTTTTCTGAGATGTGGTGACATCCTCACTGCTCTGTCTTTGACCCTGGCTGTCACAGAACCGGGTTCCTTTTTTTATCTTTGAGCTATATCTTAACACTGCATTCTGTCCTTTTGGAAAGACTGTCCCTCTCAAACAGCATGAGGTTAATCCATGGAATTTAAAGAAATTGTTAGGTACCTAAGCTAGGTACCTAACAGCATCTAAGTGATGTTGCTGGAGATGGTTACATCTTAGCATGTGAGGTAAGACAACAATAAATTTACTAGGCATGAAATCCGTTTGGTAAGTCTGGGTCTACTGTAACTTTAAAAAATAATCTGCTTTGTAAATTTCAGCTGAAATTTTCCATTTTCCATTCACTGAGGAGATTGTTTTCTCCACAAAACTTTTTTTCCATAAAAGCATTATTAGATGTCTAAGATACTTATTGCTGGTCTAATGGCTTCTGGTATTATTCTTGACTTTTGTTTATGCAAGTTGAGTAAAATGTGTTCATCAGTTCATCAAATTTCATGTAACAGAAAGGAATTCGTTTTAGTACATATTGCTGAAGTAGCTCCTCATTTAAATGCCTGATTCATTCATTAGCCAAAATAAGCAAGACAGTGAACTGTACTTATTCAAACACCTCTGCATTTTCTCTGTAGCATCATCTAACTTTGGAAGACAGTAGCTCAAACTTGGGGTAACCATTAATTTACAAATATCCAAGATAAAAAGAGGGGGAAAAGTACCAAATTAGAGTCAGTGGAATGGACAAAAGTGTCCCTGTTGTATGTTAGATTCATTTGGTTTTTAAGTCACAAGAGAAATTCTTTAAATGGCTAGGCTATCAGAAGTTAGTCTCTGCAAATTAGAAGACATGATATTGATATTTCAGGACAACTGATATAATTGCTTCTGACTTAAATGACAGCAGCAAAGACCGTGTTCAGACTTTAAAAGATTCTTTTAAAAAATCCCATACCTGAGCTCCATCCACCAACTTAGAAAAATTAAACTCTACTTTCAGTTACTCAGTGAGCCAATTTTCTCAACATGAAAATATGTATCAATCAACTTAATGTACAATAATATTGCTGCTAATGAGAGAGAAGAAGTCGCATGACAGGTATACAGAACTGGATTTCTAATGTGTAGAAGTAAGTAGGTCATAGTAGGTCATAGTCCTCTTCACTGCATCTCTGCAAGAAGCTGTTCCCCATCTGGTTACTCCACCCTTCTGCAGATACACGTCATTCACTGCTCAAGACTGTGAAATCTTGCCACGTACCAATGCTCAATTCAAGCTGCCTCCTTGTTCCACTACTTTCTGTCACTGACTAATTGCAGTATTGCTAATAGGTGCTGTTACTTCCTTTCTCAGGTGTGTGTCCAAGCATGGAAATCCAGCACATTCCTCCTGCATACATGAGCCCTACACAGACTTTCTTGTCTCTTAGCCCACAGAAGACTTCTCAGCAGTTTCTCCACTCTATAGAATTTGGGAGACTCAAGTTTCCTGCTCCTTCTCTAGTCTGTAATTTCTGTACCAAAAAGTTGGAAGCTGCTGTATCATTTTGGGGTGATCATGCACATTGGGGATGTTTAGGCATCTGTAGCTGCCCTAGACTGGTGTAATTACAAATCTTCCTCATGTCATTATATGCATCCTTCAGTAAAATTGTATCCCAAATATAATCAGACATTATTAGTATAAATAATCTGTTCCGATTCACAGATCCCTTTCAATTTCCCTTTACTCCAGAGATAAAAAAATTACTTCTCTTTTTTAAACACCTCCCTTCCCCTGGAATTCTTCAAGTCTGCAGGAGAAAGACAAAGGAAGATATTTTTGCTTTAGCTCTCTCTTACTGTGCTTAAATTGAGTTGTGCAAATGCAGCCTGATTTTGATGTGTTCAGAGTCCAAATAACTTTCATAGAATGGGTTTAATGACTAGGAGTATAAATGAGTTAACAAATGCAATGCTTTTAACCCATTTATATTAAAAGCTTAGTTTCACGGAAGTTAAGCATCTGCAGGATGATTTGAACTGCTCTAATGAGCAGCGTATGTCTCCACACTTTTGATCAAGTTGCAATGCGCTTTTCACATGTTTTTTACTATAATTATACTTCATGCTGAGAGGCACACTAATAATGACCAACATTCATTTGGGAAGATGCCATAACTGTGCCTACCGTGACCAGTAAATACTCATGTACATTTCTATTCATTTTGCTTTCAGGGACCTTCAAGCCAACCTGTGTTGGTTTTGTGTCATATATTTAGAAAATCTCCAAAGTTGAAATTCACATCAAAATGAGGGAACTGTTGTCAAGACTTCTGTTTGTACAGTACCTTGTAACATCGTAGACTGCTATAGACAGTAAATGTCCTTATGCTTTTTTGTTTAAAACTTTGATTTTTTTCATGTACCAGAGAAACTTTACAGAGTGGAGAGCGGCAAAGGAGTAAAACCTTTCCGACCAGACCTGACCTTGGAAACAGTGGGAGAAAGACAGATGGAAGTAAGCTAATAATTAATGAAGCCATTTTCTGGGTGAGGAGTGGAAGTCCTGGCCAAACTAAAGCCTGTGATCATGGGAAGGTGAAAGCTATGCATTTTATGCCAAATGCCCTAACCTGTGGGAAGAAATTTCATTCTATGGTTGTTGCCACCAATGTGAAATATGAGTCATGGAAATTATTTCACTGGAAAGAAACAGACACTTATGGTGTCACTCTTCTGACCTATTTTAGATATCCTTGAGATGGGATGAATTACACCTCAAGTATACCTCTCTTCACTGGTATAGCCCCTATGGCTTCTTGCATGAGTGAAAATGAGATATTCACATATTCAGCAATCAATCCCATTCTTTTTGCCTGAATCACCAGTTTCAGAAAAATCCCAGACATGGGATTTTGGAAATATAATTACCAAAGCATTTACCACCATGTCAGTAACTGTGTCTGACACCAGTTTGCAAGACTGAATCCATTTACTTGCCTTTCATTTGTCTATTGCAAATTCAAATTAAGATCATGTCACTAGTCATCGCAGAGTTGAGATGTCTGCAATGAGTGTTCTAACCATAGGTTCAGGACAGTTAGTCACACAATTTAATATGTTGCTAGTCAAGAATAACCAGAAATTCCCTAATGAACTACTGCTGTTTAGCACAACTCTCTGTCTATATCCATTACTCAGGTAGACTTTTATTTAAATTTTTGTTTGAAGGTATATACACTAGTGAAGAGCTGCTGGGAGGAAGATCCAGAGAAAAGGCCTGACTTTAAGAAAATTGAGAGTACTCTGGCCAAAATATTCAGGTGAGCAGCAGAGGCTTTTTTTAAGATGCTCCAACCTCCTCCTCTATTAGAAAGCTCATATTTTTAAGTGTGTAAGTTGATGTGATTATGATTCAGTCAATGGAAAATCCTAGGGTCTTCACTTTGGTTCTCTTTTATTCTTTGGCAGAAAAGTAGGTGAGCATGTGCATATGTTATGTATACATACACTTGTGTACAATTTCCTAGCTGAGTGAGGGTGAGATGATCACCATACCTCAGACTGGTACATTATGAAAGTAGCAAGCTGGATAATTAGGGATTTAAACAAATCAAGTAATTTCCTCCCTGTCTCTAGTCAAGAGTTGGATAGTGAGTCATGTCATTTAAGTTTTGGTAAATGGATGCACACTGATGTTTGAATGATGATTTGAAAGTTTAGATGGTCCCAAATTAAGCTGAGTAGAAATGCTGAGTTGTAACTCACAAGAAGTATTAATTACAGGGCTTTGGTGGTACAAAGTTGTGGGAAGATAATAAGGGTCATAGCTGGATAAACCCTCTGGGGTTACACAGGCTTTTCACCTGGACAATGCTGCATTGTTCCTGCAGAATTTGGTCTGAAATAATAATTCCAATGACCAAATCGTGAGCTTTTAATCATTTCTCCTGGGACATTGCTCCCCAGTTTTTAAGCTCTCTCAGTCAACAAACCCCAACAGCACCATTTTACATTTTACATGGGCAGGACAGCTGTACTATGCATAACAATATATCAGCTGAATAATCTTTCTGCAGCTGATTATAAAGGCCTCCTGGTTCAGCTCCTAAGCCTCCATCCTACAAAAGCAAAGAGGTTGCTTAATGTCACATGCAATATGGGTGGGTCTAAGATGATGCATCCTTGATACAAAATTTATTTAAAGTAAGAGTAAGATTTTGAAGTCCTGTTGGATACAATACTAATCTGACTCTTCCAGTCAGCCTAGTCCCAATTACTTTCAGACTGCTTTGGTGAGTGCAGGATGCGCAGACAAACAGAGGTTTGAGTGGCTCATGTTACCACAGCTCTGCTTCCAGCAGGCTTGAGTCTGCAGGATTTTGTGAGTAAAACTAGCCCTGGGGCTGTTCATTGTTCCACTGTATTCTTCGGTCTTCTAAACAGACAGCCCCAAATTGTCTTAATTCTTCTGCTGAAGTCCCCATCTAAATATTATGTGCAATTTTCTACCTACTATTTTAGCTTCCTCTCAGAATCTGAGCGTCTCAGTTACTTTTTATAAATGAATGTTCCTGGGTTACCTAAGGTAATGTGGAATTGACAATATTAGCAGGGTTAGGTGATTGAAGGGTGCTTTAAGAATTATCAGCTCCAACTGACAAGCGTGAATTACAGACTTTCAATTCATCTATGTAAGGCCTCCAATCAAGCAAAAGAATTATGCACTTGAGGCAATTTGCATTTTAACTACAGGAAAGTCAAACACTGGAGAAGTTTGCTGCTGGTGCTTTTTTGTCTCCTTTTAGCTGCTCTCAACAATGTCCATCTATCAGTCTTTCTTCTTGACTCCTGTGTATTTCTGTTATTTGCAGTAATTTCCATGGCCAGACCAATGAAAGCTACATGGATACCCTGATCCGGCGTCTACAGCTGTACTCCCGGAACTTGGAACACCTGGTGGAGGAAAGGACAGAGCTGTACAAAGCAGAGAGAGACAGAGCAGACAGGCTTAATTTCATGTTACTTCCAAGGTAACTGGTCAAGAGGATTTTCGCTGGCATTTTATTTACATACGCCCAATTATTGCAGAGTAGGGGATAGGATTAATGTTTACGTTCTATTTTCTTCCCATCTAATCTAATCCTGTGAGGAAAGAAAGAAGAAACAGCTGTCCCTGAGCTCTCCACCCTGCGGTAGAGTTTCATGCCAAGATGGTATTGGGACCCATTATCTTGCTCAACATTTCTTCATGCACAGGATCTCCCTTTCCAGCACAAGCCTCTCTTTCACTGCCTTCCAGGGAACACAGATCTACAGTTCTCCCACATCACAGAGCTCTGCTCTGCTCCAGCACCTTTCTGGTTAGAAGGAGTGTCTTCAGCTGAAGTGCAGGAGTGGAGTCCAACTTCAGGCTGGGGTTTAGTAATGCAAGAGAGGGGCTGAGGTTGGCTGGGCCATACTGGGTTAGATGGATTCTTCAGAGTATGCTAAAGGATAAGTATTATTGACATTCTAATGTTGGTAATTCCAGTAATTTTTTTATTGCACACATTTGGAATAGTAAAACTATCCTGGTATGTCATTACTAGTTTCAAGGGTATTTCAAAACAAACAAACAAACAAACAAACAAAAACAAATAAAAAAACAAACAAAACCAAACAAAAACCCCACAAAAAACAAAGGGAAAATAAAAAAAGAAAAAAAGTGTTTGTTCAGTCCAGTTTTGGGGAAAATCCAGAATGATCTGGCTGTATAGACAGTGCAATAAGGAATTAATGTCACCTTCCACTCTTTGTTGTTCCTACCAATCTGTTACTGTTTCATTGTAGATGGAACACAGCATTTTGCAAAACCTATCATTTTCTGGGTCTCTTTCAGTTCTTCTCTTCTAATATCACCACTAGGAGCAGATATTTCCCTGGATTTAGAATTGCAAGAAAAAGAAGGTCCCTCTTGAATAGACATTGACTATCATGGTATTGAATTTTTCTTTCATAAATTACCAGACTAAGATATTTCATCTGAAATCAGGATGAGATGATGTAATTATTATAATGAAATTACTTCTGTGCTGGGAAAACAGAAAAATATGTCTGTTCTTACTTATTGTATGGGCAGAATGGAGATCTACATGTCAGGAAGTTCAGAATTTCAGTTTTAAATTTGACTCAATATCCCTGTTTCTGACCTTAACCAAGAAGCTCAGTTGCTTGTGTCTCAGTTTCCTCATGGCTATTCACACACTTGGATTTTGAAAGTCTGTAGTGCATTAATTACCCTTAGTAAATGCTTTGAGGCCCCTGGCTGAAAGGCATTAGGGGCATCTAAAATGTGATTACAATGGCAGTTTTCAGCAAACTTTTTAATATTTCCTACACAGAAAGCAATACTGTGATTGGGTTGCATGAAAAAATACCTTTAATGGTAAACACTAGTCATCTGTGTTCCTGTCTTTTCTATTTCCACAGGCCAGTAGTAAAGTCTTTGAAGGAGACTGGCCTGGTAGAGCCAGAGCTGTTTGAAGAAGTCACTATCTACTTCAGTGACATTGTTGGCTTCACCACGCTCTGCAAATACAGCACCCCTATGGAGGTGGTAGATATGCTCAACGATATCTACAAGAACTTTGACCACATTCTTGACCATCATGATGTTTACAAGGTGATTAGCTCTGTACTTCTGCTCATTTACAACCAGTGGACACACAAATCAAATTGCATGGTGTGGTGGATTTGGGAATCTGCCTTCTAAGCAAAGCAAAAGAGAGAAAAACAGGTCAGGATTACTTCATTTAAACATGCTTTCACTGTGCCTATTTACACCAAATTTCCTACAGTAGGTGGTCACACATTCATTAATTGGAATGTTTGGTATAGTTATAAACACTCATATACCCAAATGGTGTCAGCTACCTTAAACTAATCAATCCTGATCTCAGGGGAAGAAATGTTTGGTCATGGACAAGAGGATCTCATAAAATCTTTCTGCTTTTAACTAAAAATGTACTTTTCTCTGTCTGGAAATAGTGAGTTCTGATTTTATTTCCACAGGTGGAGACCATTGGTGATGCTTACATGGTGGTGAGTGGTTTACCGAAGAGGAATGGCAACCGGCACGCAGTGGACATCTCCATGATGGCTCTGGACATCCTCAGCTTCATGGGATCTTTTGAACTGAGACATCTGCCAGGGCTGCCTGTTTGGATTCGCATTGGAATTCACTCTGGTACACAGTAATGCTAGATCAACAGTGACAATGTTGTTGCCTGGTTTTGCACAGAATTAACACCCATCCAAGATCTGGTAATACAGCATACACAATTGCCCTCCTCATGAAGAATCAGATTTAAAAAAATGTTCATAGAGGAAGAGTAACAGAAGTAAATGTCACTGTTTTGCTCCTGCTGCAGTGAAATAGCCCATAGCCATTAACTGACAGCCTAAGTCAGTAGCTAGTATGAGCAACAGCCACTGTTCCTGGTGTGATTAAACCAGTTGTATCAAATAAGCCTTCACAGATTATTTCTCTCTGACTGAAGTGGAGATCAGTCATAGCCAGTTATGCTTATCTAGGCCAAAAAGGCAAGCCTGTATTTTGTGCTTTTGGAGGCAAAACTTTTTTTGAGTCTGTGTGGGACTTAATGTTTTAATTTATCTATAAAAATACTTTTTGGCAAACGGGAACTCCAGATAGCACAACTTTGGGAAATTCCTCAACCACCTCAACACCAGCTGCCAGGGGAGGAACACATTAGAGAAACTGACTGAGGCACTGGGAAGCCTCTTGAGGTACTACTACTGACCCTCTCATAGTGAAGCTTATTCTATTTTTCTCTTGTTTCCAAACCTTAATTTTTTAATTATTAACCTGACAGTTAGTAAATGTACTTATTTTTTTCTGCACAGAAATTCTGCTTAAATACAATTAACACTGTGCAGCTGTGTCCTTTTTATTATATTATTGGATTATGCAAGAATAACAGAGCTAGGCTTGGTTTGTAGTGGGAGACCACAAGATACTGTGGGAAGTAAGATAAAAAATATTGCCATTGGTGAGGAATGCAGAGTTCCCGCAGGCACTGCACTGCTTTGCAGCAATGAGACACCTGCCAAATAAATCAAGTCTCTTGATTCACCCTTTTCACCTCTCTGTGTCCCATTTCTAGGTCCATGTGCGGCTGGTGTGGTTGGAATAAAAATGCCTCGTTACTGTTTGTTTGGAGATACAGTAAACACAGCTTCGCGGATGGAATCCACTGGCTTGCGTAAGGATTTAATTTTAGCTGTCAGTGTAACAGGACCAAAGGCTATTGGTTAGTTTGTGACTGAAATGTCTGTTTTCAGCTGAGAACAATATGTTATCAGCTTGCAGAAGTTCTAAAGATAAAGAAGCCATATTTGTTTTGATTACCAATTTTTTAATTGTCCAAAGTGACAGTGGGCACTTCACTGGGCAATGAAGAGTTGTTCCTTGTTCATGCTTCAGTGCTGGTAACAGGAAGTTTGTAGGCTGGTTCACTGCCCAAGTTCCTCTGGAAGATACTTATGTGTCTGGAATTTAATTTTACTCTATGAACCATAGATTTTAGTTTGATCTAGAATTGTATTACAGCTTTGTTGTGTAGATACACTGACTGTGTATTTTAAGTTGACGTAATTATGTCATCAACTTCACCATCAGGGAGCTGTGGCAAGAGCCAGTTTTTCCTCCTTCTTCCCAGTGTCTTCACATGAGCATTCTCTATATAGGTCACTCACAATTACTCTTTTCCCTTTTGACATCTAGCTACTACAGATACCATTGTCACCTGTATTTCAGATCAAGGGCTGTACCAGCTGTTCCTGCCTGGATATGCTCTGTAGTGCAGTCAGAGTTTTCATACAGCAGTGTAATTGCTTCTCATTTAATTTGGCTCTCAGAATTTATGATGATAACATTTGAAGGAGCTTCTGTTACAGCATCAGTTTTCACATATGCTAAATGTATGTCAGATGTTTCTAGGCTGAGCTTTCATTGTCTCTTTATTTTTTTAGCTTTAAGGATTCATGTAAACGGTTCCACAATTAACATCCTGAAAAGAACAGACTGCCAATTCCAGTATGAAGAGAGAGGAGAAACGTACTTGAAGGTAACCTTTTCCATGTGCAACCATGAACACAAAGAAGAGGAATAATAAAAAGCATTGTATAGCTGAGAGTAGCCCAGAATTTAATTAACAGCCGGGGAACAAGGATTACTGATCAAAATTGGTATCACAGTCTCTAGTGGTTGAAGACACTTCTATAAATACCATGCAGGCAATGAAGAGCTCCCTAATTCATACATTAAAGCAACTTAAAGATGTGGAGAATAAATGAAACATACCATGTGGAACAGAAGATTGTAGAGTGAAGTCATCTGCTGAAAGGGAAGCTGAATCTAGTGTTAATTTGTTAATGCTCCAATATCTACCAATCCATTTATTTCAATCTATTCTACTTGTCTGTCCTTGGGAGTTGATGGCAGGCAGCACAGCTCACCTCTCCCAGGACTTGTGTTTCAGGTCATGGAACAAGGAAGTGAGTATGCAGCTGCATCTGCCCCATTCTTCTTCTCACATCTAATTTGTAATCTGTTGCTGTCAGCATCAGTTACTGAAAATAAGCAGAAGCAAACATGGCAATGTGCAAGAGAGTATTGTTTAGGTAAATTAACTACAGGAAATTGCATTCTAATCCCAAAACTGTGCTTTCTCTTCTTTGTCATATATATTTAGGGCAGAGGAACAGAAATTACCTACTGGTTGACGGGTACTGAGGACAAGAAATACAATCTCCCAACACCTCCTTCTGTGTAAGATGGTCTTTTTATGTCAAAATGGAGGAGAAATTCCCATTCTTTGCACTTTTGCCTTTATTGTTCCTCCTTGGCACTTGTGGTTTTTTTATACCATTGAATTTGCCTTCAGTTTTGAGAGGCTTGATAGTGTATGTGCATGTAAACATGTAAATATTCATTACAAGGCACTGTGTGTGTGCTGAAGGTTGTCTATATAAATGTTTAGCAGGTTCTTTGCCTTGGAAAGGTTGTAAGACTTACAGGACAAGTTGCTGATATGATAAGAACAAGAGATGGACAGAAAAATGAAAAACATTAATATTCCCACAAGTTTAGTCCTAGTGGCACCTATGTGTCACACTACAGGAAGAGGATAATCACAACTGAGTGTGCAGCTCTGTTGAGCCTGTGAGCTCTTGGGGAGGAATTTGTAACAGGAATGAAATTTGCAGGATTTCAAGCACTATTCTGCTACAAGAGGTGGACAAAGTCACTGTAGTACTGCACAGGAATAAAGCCTTTAAAAATTAAACAAGAGCTTACTTTCTAACATTTAGAGAAGAGCAAAAAAAAATGAAGTTGCTGTTCTGGAACTGAGCCATCATGTTGCATTAGAACTTAATAAAATATAGCAATAGCGGAAGTGATGTTTTTGAGCAACTATGCAAAATTTAAGTCAGGATAACTTGTTGCATTTTTTTAGTGTATATTTTGCATATAAGTACCTCTTTATTTCCTTCAAACTCACTAAATGTGGAAGTTCCTCACTTTCTGCTCTAAACACCTGTGTACAGTTGCTCTTCATTAAGTGGGGATTTGTTGCCATGTGCTTTGAAATAACAGTGCTTCATTACAAATTGAAGCAATGATATTGCAAATTGCTGTTTGCCAGATACAGTGGGGATCCTTTGTCCTGAAATGCATAAGTAAATGTTACATCTTGCTTCTACTGTAAATTTTGAGTCTTACAGTGTGTCCTTTGCACAAATAAAATTCTCTGTCCATTTATTCCCTAAGAGAAAGGAGGAGATTAAGTGGAATATGAGGGTTTTCTCAGGGCATTTACAAAACAGAAATAATAAAATTTTTAATCTGCTACAGAATCTCATGAGCTTTGTTGTTTTTTAAATGGAAAGTACAAGAGTTTGGGCTGAGCAGAAAATACTGTCAAGACTACCTCATGATACAACTCTTTTGTAAACTCAGAACTCCTTTTTAAAAATTAATATGATCTGTTGGGACTACCAGAATTATTGAATAGGCAATCTTCTGAAATTCAACAATTGAAAGTACCTCTTGTGCTGGATCACAGTGATGTTTTGTTTTCACTTCCTCATATATGATTGCCCCTTAAAAATTGTCCTGTGTGGGGTACTCCAGCAAAAGCCAAATACACTGAAGAAGTTTCTGAAACAATGGCAACTCTATTACTGAATGCCACCTGAAGTTAAATAATTAAAATCCTGGTGCCATAAAGTAATGATATTGAGAGCTGGTGTCATAAAGTAATGATATTGAGAGCTACAAACTATTTTGATTAGGATTGAATCTGTGTCTTCCTTTTTGTGCAAATGATCATGACTTTTTAAGGTCAATAATGACACAGCTACAGACCTCTTGTGCAAAGACACTGATCCACACTATCTGGAAAACTCACATGAAAATCCTTCTTCTGTTCTAAATTCAGAACTGGAATTTGGTCCTGGCCCCACTTTTCATCAGTAGTGTGTGAATGTCATTAAGATAAACACAGGAATAGAAATGTTTAAAAATCTCTGGGGACCTGAAGATCACAAAAAACATGTGAATCACTGTTTTTTTTTCCCCATCCTTTTGATTTTAGGGAGAATCAGCAGCGGTTACACGATGACTTAGCAGAGATGATAACCAATAGTCTTCAGAAAAGGGAAAATGAAGGATCCAAGGCACAGGAGCTTTCGCGGGTAGGTAGCCACCGATCAGGTACCTTGGAATACCTGCAACTGGTCAGCACAGAGAATTTTACCACATATGTTTAAAACTGGATGTCTACTATGACTCAAAAAGCTGCAGCACCTCTCTGGAGAACTTCATGTGGAAGCTGGAGGCTTGTAGACTCAATTAGAGAGAAAAGAAAACACCTTTTCAAGCATCCTTTTTACCATCCAACCTGCTATCAGTAAATCAAACCTCTCTTCACTGTAACATTGAAATTGTTGGATGACTTTGTTAGGGCACATGCAGCATGATTTGAGGTAAATGAAAATGTTTGCACTTGAGTCTGGAAAATAGTGGGGGGTTTTGTTTTAGTTAGGTTTTTTTTTAAAACTGTGATAGCCTGTTCAATAATCCACATCTGAAAATATTCACAGCAAAATCTTAATTTGCCATGATCTTTAGATGTTGTATTTAATTTGTAATTTTTATTTGAAGAAAGATTTGGTGTAATATATTTGAAAATATAATGAAATATATCATATGTAAAACCTGGCTATTTTGTGTCTTCTGCTGTTTTCCTCTGTGTATCACATGTTTTCTTTAATCAAGCTAACTTTGTTCAAGAGACTACACTTCTGTTATTTACATTGGGAGATTATTCCAGAAGTATGGTTTCCAAAGTTTAGCTGAATCTCCTGGGCCTGAAAAATGAAACTGTCATTCAGGCAAAACAAGTCACTTTCATATCTTTTCACCACTTCTGCTTCTGCCCCCAAACTAGAAGTGAAACAAAAATTAAGGAAATAAAATTATCTGGACTTCTTAACCTCAGACCTTTTCAATTCAACTTTTGGATGCAGTTTTACAATCAGGTTTTACTCAGATGACTCGTACTTCAACTGACACCATGGCACTGGTATTAATATACAGCTTTAAAAAGCAGCAAAAGCACAGGGGCCGCATGTAAAAGAAAATCAGTATTCACATGAAGAAATAACATCTAATGAGTGAATAACATCTGCTTTTGCAAGGGCCCTTTGTGCATTGTTGGTTTTCAAAGCAGAACTACTTCCACTGTTGTCAAATATTGGTCAGTATTCAAACAATAAAACTGGTGCAAAATCATTATTTTATGGTTTTGAACAGCATTTTTGCTCAACTAAACAACATAAAAAGAATTAAAAGAGAGCAATCCAGTTGCCTCTGTTTTTTCTTTTTAAGTGAAGCTGGCTTTGTAAGAACACACACACATTAAAAGAACAATGTAGATGTAAACAGATCTGAAGTGCAAAGATTACTGGAAAAATTCAATAATGAGATTCTGTAGGGCTTATACTCTACCTAATAAATGTAAATTCTTACACTCAGGAACATGATACAGACAAATAGCAGAAAGTGTGTATCCAACAGCCACAGCTTTCACGTGATACATAACCAATCTGAAACTCAAACTGGCATTAATACCATACCATCCTCTGTCTGTGTCCTAATGGAAACATTCACTGGGATGAGGATAGGGAAAAAACCCCAAACAGACCCTGATGTGCTAAAACTGGTATGTATTAAAAAGAGTATGAGTACAATAAAAACATAAAGTCTGCTATTTCCTACCTCATGGTGCCAATCAACAAGCTTTGTCTCTATGTGTTCTTGGGTGTGACTGCTGCACTACTGGGCACTGCTGGGCTCTTCTGCTTGCTGTGGCTGAAACACTCAGCAAGTGTAGCTGAAATGTAGTGACAAGTGCTGGACTCATCAAGCCTGAAGATGACCATTATGATTACCCCAAGCAGAGCTGTTCTGATCTTTGAAGTGATACAAGTGACCTAATTCCTCTTTTTAAAAAAGAGTTTTATGGGTTCCATCCTTGACACCCCTGAGATACAAATTATTTTGTCTGCTGACATTGATTGAGAAAATTGCTTTTAAAAAAGTGCCTAGTTTTCAGCAACCCTTCTCTTTTCAGTGTTCTTCAGATAATAAATTTTGTGAAGAGAAATTGTTACCTTAGCAATGAGGTGATGGACCCAGCTTCTGGTAGATTTTTTTCACATGGTTCTGTCCCTGCACCTATCTGTTACCTGCACACCACAATAAAATCAACTTTGACTACTCTTTTAAAAAATCTGGTTTCTGATCTGAGTGTCTGTTTTTTCCTTCTCTCTAAGTGAAAAGTAGCCCAGAACAAAGCGGTGATCGGTATGGAAGGATCCCTGCAGCCAGGGACACAGTGCTCTTACCCCAAGCCAGGGCTTGGGGCCAAGGCTTGCTACTTGGCCTGAACTGGTTGGCATGTGATCTTCTTATATGAGGCTATTACAGGCACCGGTATCAAATTCAAACTGTCTTAAACAATTACTGAAACACGAAGTCCAAATAATGTTCCTTTTTGGCAGAATATCCAACACTGAGTGAGACAAAAACGCAGTTCCTCAAAATGGTCTGAATCAGGGGTGCAAAGGAAAACCCCAAGGAAAGTTGTCTCTGTGTGTAAACTCTAGGAAAAGTTCTGTCCCTCATTTCTTCTGCTGGGACACACACAGCAGTTGCTGTTCTTAACAGGGCTGAAAGCTCCCCTTCCTGTGATGCAAAACGCATACTTTGATAAGGCATCGTTCCACTTCTCTAGTGTCCTTTCGCAGGCCGTTCTTGGTAAACCTTCGCCCTTGAAGGTTAATGACCCTCGGGAAGTCCAGGGGCCCCAGAGGCACCTGCCTGGGGACTCGACTTCACTAGCCTGCGAGGCCGGACCTCTGTCAGGAGTGATCCCCACACCTCAGCCAGGCCTTGGGGTCTCCAAACCGGTATCGGGACAGGAAAGATGCCGCCACTCCCGGGGCACATCCCGGCGGCCGGCGCGGGGAACAACCGTCCCCGGTAGGGCCACGTCCAGCACGGGGCGCCGCGGCCGGGGCGGGCGCCGGAGGAGGCGGGGGCAGCGGCGAGACCTGCCCTGAGCGAGGGAACTTCTTAAAGTCCCGCCGCCTCCCGGCGCTCGGAGGAGCGGCGGTATGGCCCGGGTGGGCGGCGGCGTATGCCGCTGCTGGGCGCTTGTCCTCCTCCACC
>WBNO01006924.1:0-19142 GCA_013400575.1 Peucedramus taeniatus | reverse complement strand
GAGCCGGCGCGGCCGTGCTGCCTCGCGGGTGTTCGGTGCCGGCGCTTTCTAAACATCCTCCCAGTTTCCAGCGCTGGCGCGAGGAATCAAGCTGAGGATCCAAGAGGTGGGAAATTGCCTTGAGCTCCCAGCCGAGCTGGTTTTCAATGTCATATGCAGGCACGGGAATCGTTCAGGATGAGGACTTCGTTGTGGTGCTATGGCCTACAGCATGCTGCAACTGAGTGACTAACAGAGTTTTAGTGCTGCCTTGTGGGGTATAGGTCACGGTCTGTGCTTCAGAGCTCATATAGAATCCCAGAATGGTTTGAGTTGGAAGGGACCTTAAGGTTCATCTTGTTCCAACCACGCTGCCTCGGGCAGGGATGCAGTATCTCACTCTTGTGCTGCTTTCAATAAATTCTGAAGGTTTAAGGGCTGGATTCGTTGCTTATCTTCCAGGAATTTCTCAGTTAGTGTATGAAGTGCCACAAACCAAGGAGAAATTCACGTAACAGTTGTTTCAATGTGTGCAAAATATGATGAGCGTATAATTTTGTGGGCAGCCCTATCTCATCTTGCAGACATACTTTTAAAACTTTACCTGGATAGGCAAAAACTTCACTTAGGAGGACTGAAGGAAGGGTCAGCTGTAAATTATCTAGAGGAAATGAAAGGAAGTTTAGGGTATGAGGTAGGTTCACCTAACGCCCAACTCATTTCTAACATAATAATTGAATTACTGGTAGAAAACTACAAAGGAGCAAATAGAAATGCCTTTAGGCTATTTAGTAGAGTAAAAGGCTTTCAACATTGTGAATTGTCTAGACTATGTTGTGGGGGGTGTTTTTTTAAGTTGCTTCATTGTTCTTTAGCGTTTTGAAGCCTTGAAGATTATTGATCATACACTTTGGAAAATGTTTCTAGAGAATGTTCTTTAATATTACTTAAATTGAGGTGCTCTGAGATTAATGAAGCTACTTGTTGAATGGCTGTTTTTGTTTCCTCTGGATGACCTATACTAGGTACCTATAACTGTTTTGGCAAATTTGCTGCATTACTAGTAAGTATCCTTGTGACCATGAAACCCATACAAGACTGAAACTCTTAATTGATAGGTCACATTTGAATATTGCTTTTCACTGATGTAAGCACAAATCAGGGGATTAGGCTTCAAATGACGGGCCTGTTGGAAACAAATTGAAAAATTACTTAAACCTGAAATGCATAAGGAAATAGGATGAATTAAGGCCAGTAGAATAGAAAATACAAATAGCTTATATTCAGACAGATCAAGAAAGCATTTACTCCTTTATTTGAAAATTACTGGGCTTTGTGTTAATTTCTTGTGTGGTTTAAGCTAATCTCTTAAAAAGCCCTGAAATACTTTTGTTTTGTAATAGATTCCAATCATAACCGTATATTGAAATCTCCCTTGTTTTTTAGAGTTATACACCCTTTTAAAAATAGTTAAAAGGATGCTTCTAAGAAAAAAAATAAACACATGGATAGGCAGGATCAGAGGAGCGCCACAAAGATGGTCAGAGGGATGGAGCACCTCTCCTACAGAGACAGACTGAGGGGACTGGGGTTGTTCAGCCTGGAGAGACCTCACTGCAGCTTTCCAATACCTGGAGGGGGATTATAAAAAGGAGGAAGATGGACTTTTTATATGAGCAGGTAAGGACAGAACAAGGGGTAGTGGTTTTAGACTGAAAGAGGGCAGACTGAGATTAGATACAGGAAGAAATTCTTTACTATGAGGGTGGTGAGGCATTGGAACAGGAACAATCCCAATTAAGTTGTGGATGCCCCATCCCTGGAAATGTTCAAGGCCAGGTTGGATGGGGCCCTGAGCAACATGGACTATTGAAATGTGACCAGGCCTATTCTAAAAATTTTAAATAGAAAAATAGGTCAAGCTCTTTCAAATTAAAATATTGAACAGAAACACCTTTATTATGGTTGACTTGAAATATTTAAATGCTATACTGTGATAATATAATCTTTACTACTGAACATTAGTTGTAGGGGAGGGTATACTGAAATCAAATATGCAATTTTGTTCTAGATTTTTTTTGTATTTTGGAGTGATGCAAAACTAGTTTTCAATGAAACAGGAGAGTGATATCTTCCCTATTTAGTGGAAAGTTTATAAGCAGAATCTATGAAGAACACCTCTACAAAAAAATAGCTTCACATTTGGAAAGCCACAGATAAAAATTAGTAGTTAAATTAGCAGTTAAGGAAACCAGTAGTTTTCCTATTAGTAGGAGATGCTCACAATTGTTAATTTAGCTTGTTACATGTGAACTAACCAGTGTTCCATTGCTTGTGAGTTGGCTTGCTTGGCAGACTAAGGAAAAATATTAATATTATTTCTCACCCCCAGACCTTGTAGTTCTTTCATCTGCAAGGAGAAGAGCTCTACTCATTTCTCTAATTATAAAGTCCAGTAACCTAACTTGATATTTGTGTGTTTTAAAAACAACTTATGGCTGGGAAAGCCTAAGGAAAAACATCTGTTGCATATTGCCAAATAAGTTTTACTGGCATTCTTAAGGCATGCCAAGTGTTATTTTTGTAGCTCTAATTTATTTAATAAATATTAGTAATAGTGTGTTTGTTAGATTGTCTTGGGCCATCTCTGTACTGCTTTTCTTTCATTTTTCATCTTCTCTGTCAATTCTGTTCTTTTATTGCAAATTGCTACCATTCCTTCATGTCTTCTTCACCATCTGCTTTCCTTGTGTTTCACCTCATGTCAGTCCTCTTAGTATTTCCTTTAATTGCCTGTTTCATATTCTAATGCACATGTATGTATTTGTACTCTCCCACTGCTCCCAAGTAAAAGACAATGTCCAGTTTTAACATAACTTTTGAAATGCCTGTACTGAGCCCAAAAGGCTCAGAGAACACATTTGGTGTTTCAGCTTAAAAACCAAAGGGACTGCTACCACTTCCTATATTCCTGGCTGAATATCCTTTTCCCATTGTTTAGGGAATAATTTTGACAGAAAGCAGATATTTCTCACTTGCTGTAGAAATTCCAGCACTCTCCCAGATATAGATAGTCCCTGTTTCTGGATCTATATTTTGACAGAAGGGTTGATGTATTTTTAAAATCAGGCAGCTTGAAGGAGGTTCCTCCCAGTCCCTACTGTCTGCAGAAAGGAGAAGAAATTAATTTTTCCAGGCTTGTTCTGTCATTGCACTTCTGCACATCTCTCTCTCACCCCACTGGTGGTTGTGGTGAAACTCTGCAATGCTCATGCTGTGCAGTTCTTCTGGCTGGCTCATGGTGGGGAAGGGTGATTCCTCTGGCCCACCCCATCCCCTGGGATTTTGTTCATTGCAATAGATAGTGTATGCTTTGGTGTGTTATTGAGGTTATTCTAAGCAACACTGTTGTGGAATAGTTACAGATTATCACAGTCTTTGATTCGTTGGAGTCCTCGTAGGCTGAACAATTGGAAGTCTTAGCTTTAATGATGAAAGGATGATTTATAGGTTCATGGAGATATTGCAATTGTTTTATATGCAAAATTTGACCAATGTGACTGCTGGGGTCAGAGGTGCTAGGGCCCCTGCCTCACCCTCCAAAAATAAATGTAAAAATGCCAATATTATTCAATAGGAAGGCTCCTGGTTTTTTTAGAACTCAAATAGGATTGTGTGCACATGCTTCTTGTATATCTATATTCCATGTTACACTTCTGGATGGTTTTCTTGGCAAAGGCAGTCCTGCTCGTTTAGATGAATACAGAATAAAATTGTAACAAATTGGGTTGTACAAAATACTTTGATTACATTGTAGTGTAGACAGGTTTATAAGCTTGTAGTTTTAACTCCAACTGCAAGGTGAAATGAGATGATGAGTCAATCAAAAGAAAAAGCCATAATGGGAAATAGTGGTTTCCAACATTGTTGTTAAACTATAACAGCTATTGATGCTATTCCTTTAAAGGCCTCTCAAGGTTTGTTGCAAATTATCCTGTAATTTGATGTTTCCCCTTCCCCCCCATCTTCTTTGAGTCCTGGTTTTCTTCATATTAAATTTGTCATGTAGAGAAGTTGGGGCAGGGCAAACTCCAGGGGTAATTCAAAAGTTTGTTCAGACTTTTGAAAATAGCTCTGCATGTTCACGCTCTGGCAGAGCATAAAACAAAGGAACCCAGAGTGCTGTGTAAGAGTACCTGTGTCAGATAGGTCTGTCTGGCTTTGGCATCAGCTTTCTTTTACAAAGGAAAGCAACAGCTATTTTGCTTTAGGCAGACTCAGTTTCTTTATAGGTGTAGCAGGTATTCTGACCATACCTATTTAGTTTGCAGGCACTAATAGTAATCCCCAGCTGCCCTGATTCCTGTTGAATTCCAGCCACCTCTCCACAGCCTCCTGAAGAGATGGAAAGATGGTAGTGGTTTGCCTTACTTTGTTCTTTCTCTTTTTATATGTTCCTCAACATCTTTGTTTACTGTGCAAGCAGTCTTTCCTCTGCTCTGCAATGGGCTTCTTGGCTGGAATCAGCCCTCCCATTTACTGCTGGACAGGCGAGTTGTGGTCTGCTCTGACCCCTTGCATCCCCCCCTCACAGAACTTCAATTTCCCTGACTTTTTTGGTATGTAAGCTTTGTAAGGTGGCCTTTGGCTTTTATCAGTGATGGCACTTATCAGGCTGCTCTTCTATTCACAGATTTTTCAGTCTGAGTGATTCCCATGTTTACTTTTAATCTAAAGTAGAAATTACTGCTTCTATTACTAGAAGGTAGTTAAGGAGACAACAGAAGGCTAAGCCCATAGCTGCTTGAAGAGTTACTGGAAGTCTGTTGTGCCTGTCCTTTAAATAGCCTCAGTACCTGGCAGATGAAAAACATGTTTTTAAACACTGTGTTCCAAGTCCCTGAAATTGCTTCATCTCTGAACAGACTCATGTAAGAACTTCTTTTCATAGAATGTGGAAAAAGCAAAGTTCTTTCACTACTAAAATTCTGGTTCTGCCAATGCATTTTCTGTTCCCATGAGAAGTGTCTCTAGTACGTCATGAAGTCTGACCTAGTGCACAGAGCTACAAAGCCTGGCTGGAGGCTGGTAACAAGTGGTCTGTGCCAGGGGTTGATACTGGTCAGCATCTTCCTTGATGACCTCAGTGATGGGGCAGTGTTCCCTCAGCAAGTTTGCTTGATGATATGCCAGAGGGCTGTGCGGTCATTCAGAAGGGCTGTTTACGACTTTATCCCTTAAAACTTCTCAAATTATTCTGGGACCTCTGACATAAGATTTTTTAGCTCTTCTCACGGGGATGTAGTAGTGGTTTGATCACTCATGCCTAGAGAGCTGATGTAATAACAGCCCATCTTAGGGAGGATTCAATTAGAATTGTAGGGCCTGGGACCTTTTTGATTTTGTTGTTGTTGTTTGTTTCTTTGTTTTCAGAAAGCAGTTTACCTTGCTCTTTGTTCTTCAGCTTTGCAGGATTAAAACACAAGTAATCAAGAATGTTTTTTAAAACATTCCCTTCCCTCCTGTTCATATCATGCTTGGGATAAATTCTATTTCAGATGGATGATAGACATTGTGTACCTTGTAAAGGATTGCCTACCCTGCTGTGCCTTTGTCTTTAAGTTTGTGATCCACTGAGTCCTAGTGCTTCTTTTATGCCATCTCATGGATTGGTTCCCCAGATGGAAAGTGTGGAAAGCCTTTGCAAGTTTTTGAATCTTTGGGTGGAAAGTTAAGTCAACAGTAGTTTGTAATCCTTTGCAATTTCTGAGGCATGCTGTCTTCTGAAGCTGCTTTCAGTAAGATTTGTATAGATTGTCTTCTGGGCCAGGTAAGGAAATACTTCTCACAGTTTTATGTCAACACTCTTATGCTGGAGCTGTACACTGGAAGAGTTGTAAAAACCTTCCAGAAGAATAACATGAGAATGTTTAGCTGTGAGCTTTTGTAAAACTCCAACTAGTCCTCATGCTCTTTTTCAGTACATTAGCATTAGTGTTGATCTCTGTAGTAGAATTTAGCCTGATGGAAAGCTATGAAATTAACTTTGTTTAATTGCCAAAATACTGTCTTGACATTTCAGTATTGCATAGGAAACACGTACTTATGTTTGTTTCCCTTATCTCGTTTCTTCTCCACCACAGAACTCCGCTATGCAACTGCCTACTGGAATAGAGCTGAAAAAATACTTCAGGTCAGGAATACACTGGACAGGAGTGGAGATGCTTATGGCTTCTACAACAACAGTCTACAGACAACAGGCTGGGGAGTCCTGGAGATCAGAGCAGGCTATGGCTCTCAGACCTTAAGCAATGAAGATATTATGTATGTTGCTGGCTTCTTGGAAGGCTATCTCACAGCTCCGTAAGTATCTCAGGAAGCAACTCAATTCATGACACTTCCAGTAGATTTCTGTACTTGTGAGGTTTTTTGTTTGCTTTCATTGCCCTAAATTCCCTTCCATTTAAACTAATGATACATTTTGCAGCTGTGTGCTGTTGTTTTAATTAGTAGCACGTGCAAAGTATACTTATTCATTATGGGGTCAGGATGTGCCCTCCCCTTCTCATCCTGCAGGATCTCTCAACACCTTTGTGAGATAGATGGGTCCTGTATCTGTATTACTTGTTAAGTAACGTAATCACAAAATAACGTGAGTGTAAGGAAGTGCATAAGAAGTAGCAAAAAGTGTGGTTATTTCCCCAGCTTGTAGTTTGGTGGCTGATCAGGCAGCTGAGAGCAGATCAGGCAGGGAGAAATGTTGCTAGCAAGGTCTGCAGGGCTTCCTTAAGGATGTTTTTCAGCAAATATTGTCAAGGAACTGCTGGAGAGCAGATACTGAAACTTCACAGCATGGGGAGTTGTCTTGGCCAACTTAAAAAAAATAAAACAATAGGCCTGAAGGCAGACTGGGGTGTGTCTAGAAGGGTTAGTGTTCTCCTGAAAGCCCTGAGGGACTGAGCCTTTCCCACAGTGCACATCTATGAAAAGTGAGAGAATTTTGTACTTGTTACAAATACAGTGCAGGGTCTTTTTTCCTAAAATAAAACAAACAGAAAAATCCATAACCCTAAGCAATAGCCAACCAAAAAAATTAACCAAACTTTTTTCTTTCCGTGGTGAAGTTGGAAGACAGAATGACACTATGAAATACTCACTGATAGCAAATGGTGGTGCTGGGTTGGCTTGATGATCTTAAAGGGTCTTTTTCAATCTTCTAAGAAATTCCATAATTCTCTATAGCTGGTGATACAGCTAAGAACATGACATGTGATTTGTTGTTGAACAAGCTCCATCATTTGCTCTATCAACATAGTCATAGGAAAAGAAAAAATCCTAAATTCTGATCCTGAGGGAAGTTTGTGATGGCTGCTGTGACTTGAGTTTTTGACTTCACCAGCTTTGCTTTCAGAACACTGAAATAAATACCCATAGGCTGTGTTGCACAGGCCAGCAAGGGAAAGTTGTCTGCTGAATATGTCAGATACGGCTGCTGGACAAGATTATATTAATTTAATTAGTAAGATATTTTAAGATCAGTTAATATTTATGGATAGTTCTCTGAGCATATGATAATGTGATTCTCTAGTAGCTTTTTCTGGTGAGACACTTAGATCTCTGGAAGTGTATAAAGGAAATTCAATAAAGTAATATTTGTCAGTACCAAAACACTTCTGAGAGAGTGAAGGAGTTCTAAAGTTCATAGTACACAACCTGTACTCCACTCAGGAAAGGAAATTAAGTTAATGAGAGATCTGTTGTTGGATTGTTTGGTGTGAGAGGTTATTGCCTTGCACTATTCAGTCAGTTTACATAAACTACCCCTGAATTTGGGGAATGCTAGCATTACATTTAGAATATTGTTAAAATTGGGTATTGTTCAACAGGTTTTTTTTTTCTAAGGCTTTACCTAGGTGTGTTAATCCGTAGGTGATTAAGCTTAAGTTTTGTCTTACTACAGGTAGGACTGTCCATGCTAAGCTCCATTAGATGTCAAGTAGTTGTAGTAGGAACAACTCACACCCTTTCCTCTTCTGCCTCCGCAGTAGATTTATGTGTCTTCCTGGGTTTGAAACAAACTTAAGTATGTGTCTTTTCCTTTTAATGTGGTTTGAATGTGAAACAGTGTCTGCAGGGATTTATCTGCTGTCTTACTCTAGGCTAAGTTTTAGAGGAATGAGGTTTTCTCCCCTTTTTTTTTCCAAGGTGTGTTAAGTGAAGATTCACAGAAGTGAAGTTATCCAAGTTATTCTGCTCAAGGCTTTTGCCTCCTGCAGATCATGTGTTTACTGAGGTTGCTTCCTTCCCTGGCTGCTGTTACTCTATGGCTACCAGCTCCAGCACTGAGTAGCCCTTTGTAAAGAAGTGGGTATAGCAGAACTAGTAATGAACAAAAGTGAGGCCGAGAGTTTGTATTAATGTGGAAAAGTACAGCTTGAGACTTAGGCTTTTAAGCAAAATGAGAAATTCAGCTGTTTAAAAGGAGATTAAATGCAAGATTAGATTAAGATGCAAAACCAGAAGTAGCCAAAGCCTATCTTTTCTGGGGTGACTTTTTGAGAAAATCCACCGAGAAATCCCCTGGCAAGTGCAAAACCTGAAAATGTTTGCTGTCAATAAAATGAGTATCAAATATTATCCATACTGTATGAGTTTGATTTTTTTTTTGGCTATTTCTTTGCCCCATTGTCCATCTGTAACTGCAGTGCAAGTGTATATCTCACTGGGAGTTACAAACAAGATTTTTCTGTCAAGGTTGTGTAAAGCTTCTCCAGAAGCTTCTCCAGAAGCTAATACCTTTTGAAAATGTCTCAGGTAAGGAGCAGAGATGAAATAGTGATGTACTCTCTTGACCCTTGATAAGACAGAGAACCTACTACAGATTTTAGCTGCATGACTTCGGTGGGTTTTTATTTGCCAAACTGCAACCAATGAATCCTTTTATAGACTGTGTTTGCAATTTCCTAAATTGCAGGAGAAGTGAGAACTCCCTAAGTCTGCAAATGTTAAGACTGCACTCAGAACTCCATTTATCCTTCATCTTGCCTAGAAATTTAGAGAATCCTAATTAACATGCAGGCAGATGTTCTGTCTGTGGGACAGTTAAACAAGTAAAACTGGGAAACAGCCTTTCTCAATCAGTAACTCTATTCCCAGACAGACTGCCTGGCCCATTTAGCTTGTCTTAGGGAAACTCTAGCACCATCACAGCTTTCCTTAGAGAAGGTGTCTCTAAACACTCTCGTTCTACTTTTGCACATGTTGGTGTGCACAGCTCGAGCTTCCCTTTTAAGTTCTTGGTAAGAACAAGGGAGAGTGCAGGTGCGTGTTTAGCTTTGGGGAAGGCTTTATTTGCATTGTCAGCCACTTAGCTGCTGGAGTGAAGATCCTTATGTGACTTACCTGTACAAGCACCTTAGGTGGTTCAGGCACAGCCTTCCAGTGTGAAAACATTGTGTGCTTGGTAATTGAAGAGGTTTTTAGTACATGGCTACCTGTAGTCTGAACAAGTCCAAGGTCTCCAGCTGTTCTGCATCCATGTGTGGTTAATACTCCATGAAGCAGGCCCAGAGTGGCTCTTTGCAGACATCTTAGAAGTCCTGCTACAAAGAGCTCTGATGTGATGCATTGATAGGATGGAAATGCTGGTACCAGAACCCATGTTGAAGTACAGCTTCCTGCAGATGCTGTTGGATGAGCAGGAAGTGCAGCTTGGCCTGCAATTTGGAGACCTTCAAGAATTCTCAGCTAGCTCAGATCTCACATTACTCTTAGGGCATGGAGGAGAGTTTCCAGACATAGCTAGGCCTTTAACATGTAAGCAAAAGAGCGACAGAGTATCTCTTTTAAAAGTATATGCCTTGCCTATAGTAGGAACCTAAACAGTTTGTAAGATAACAAGTTTTTTTTAAAAAATCAAAATATGAAACATGCTAGAACTGTTTTATCCTGGATTATTGCAGAAGAATTAATCTCAGTTTTAACTGTATAGGTCAGTGGTAGAAAAAGCAATAGTCAGACCAGTTTTCCAGTGATGGCAGAAATGTAAGTCTTCTCTAGAGCATGCTTCATCTTTCTAGTGTTGACCTGATTCAGAGTATGAGAGTATCCATATGTTTTTAAAATGCCTTATTAGACATTGGATAAATTGAATCTTAGTGTCTGTAGTGACTAGGGATCCAAGCACTTGTTTTTATCCCAAATCTCTCCACCTTTCTACAAAGTCCAGTCATATCATCTAGTCAAGGTACTTGGTCTGGCTTTCTTAGGTATGAATTTCCTTTCCCCATTTCTAACAGAGAAGTGTTAATGAGGCCTGACTTTACTTAGTGGCAGAACACATCTAAATCTGTGACATTATTTTAAATCAGTTCCAACTGGGACATGCCACGTGCCTAAAAGCAGTATTTAAATTTGAAGCAACATTAATTTTACTCTTTCCTCATATGGCCTCAGCTGACCTGAGTCCTGTCATCTTACTTGCTAATTTAAAGGAGGAGGACTCTGCTTTTCTGGTTTTAGACTTGGAATTCTTGTGCCAGATTTGCAATTGCCTTGTGTTTGGCCTTAGATGTAGTTGCAAAGCCTTACTGTAGTGATCCAATTTAATTCAGAGAATTATGCCCTTACAAAACACACAAGCCATGCATGTAGAAGCTTTATTAAAGCAAAACAAACAAACAAACAAAAAAACCCAAAACAAAACAAAAAAAACCCAAAAAACAAACAAAAACAAACAAACAAACAAAAAAAAAGCCAACAAAAAAAAAAAACCAAAAAAAAAAACAAAAAAAAACATTAAAGAAGGTGTTTTCAGTCACAATTCTAACCTAAACCAGTCTCTACATTGGTCATGATAGCTTAAAGATACTACTGCTGTAAGATCTGCCTTGTGTGGCATAACCTCTGAGTGCAAAATAGAGAGTAGAGCTGATGGGTGAGTCAGAAGCCTGATCATTTGTTCTGGCTTAGGCAGTGGTTAAGCCAGTATCCTAGCTGGATTTTATCTTCCTCATCTGGCTCTAATCCCTAAATGATCATCTGCCAGATGGACCAACTTGTGCTATTTGCTCCTCTTTAGTGACATGAGACTCTGATTTCTAGTATAGAGTATGTTATGCTCTAGTTCCCTTCCTAAAATTACTTGGCATTTTAATTTGCCAAGTTCTCTGTGAATATGCAGGGGTGGAGAATATTGATCTGTTTCTCCTGTTTTCTTGCTGTTTTCTGAAAGTAAGTTATTTTATGTAGTCTTGCTTTACATGGGAGACAGAAAACTAGAACTAAAATTGTTGCTGGAGCTGCAGTTTTGTGAAAAATGTAATGGTGCAAAGTTGTTGAATCCTCCCTTCTTGTCCCAGCATCTCCCTTCCACAACCTAATTCAAACTAAAATTCAAAATAAAAGCAAATCACATTTTTGCTGGATCACTGTTTTGCCTGAATGTGCAAGACAATTAGATTTGATTGTCAGAATGGTACCAGAGCTGAGATAAGGAGCAGCAGGATCATGCTATCAAGTTCATACAATGGTCTGGGAATGGGGCAAGGGGCAGAAAGAGGGGAGAAGGTCAGTAGATGATTCTCTAGTAATCAGCAAACCATTCTATCATCTCTATATGTATTCTCTAATTATGCCCTGAGGGGAACTGGGGAGAACTCCTGTCTGCATCCCTCCCAGAGAAAGTTGCTTTCATAACTTTTATTACAGGAATTCTGCCCTGCTGGCGTGTGTTTTCCTTGAGGCTGGTATCTGTTTCTCAGTGCTGTTTTCTTTCTCTCAGCACTTGATAGGAGATAAATGTACTGATGACAGATGTAATTCTATCTCTATCAACTCCAGACCTCAGTGAAATAATTCTCTGCTGATGCCCCCTTTTTTTATTTAATCAGTGACTGAAAAAATGTTGGTTAAGTTTGACTCACATTAAGAGAAATGTTGACATTTTATTTTGGCCTGGATCAGACAATTACATTTCAGCTAAAATGGAAGGGTGACTTTAATTCTGGTCTCCTGAGCATTTTTTTAATAGTTGATTTCATCTTGAAGCACTTCACTTCAAGAAAACAAACAAAAAAGCCCTAACCAATGAGCAACAAAGCCCTTTCAACTTTTGTTTTTAATAATTAGTGTGGCTAAAACAGCTAACTGAATTCAACAACAGAAAAAAGCAACAAAAATTTTGGTCTCCATAAAGCTGAATCTATTTAGGGCTGCCATGAGTGGGAGTTTCTGTGGTAACATGTTGGATCATCTTATACACACTTAAAAATGGAGATACTTAGCTTAAGCAGAAAGGAACATGGCTACTGGCAAGTAAAACTGCTAAATATCATGCTGAAATTCTCTCTCTGAAGAGTGAAATGAACTGAATCAGCAAATTATATTACCTTTGCCTTTGTGGTTCTTTTGATTCCAAATAGCGTAGGTCTCCAGAAAACTATTTTTGTTGTGCTTAAATTAATGTGCTAATGCTTTCAAGATGCTTCTGGCCTACAAATATTCCCTGAATGTGCAGTTGTGTTATGAAGTATTTTAATGTCATTCTTGCTTATCTTCTTTCCATTGTGCAGCAGTTGGAGCAGGCATTGGCAAAGTAATTTATTTTAAAAACATTTTAATAATTCTTCTGTGTTACTTTTGTTATTTGTCATGCACTGGAGTGTTTTCTGTGAGTAGGAAGAACTTTGTGGACCGTGTTGCTTGTCTGTCAAGGCATGTTAATTAACTGGTTGGTAAACACAAGATGCAAAGGAATAACTCCTGTTACTCTTGTTCTTTCAGGCAAATGTATGACCATGCTGCAAATATGTATCCACAGCTAATTAAGACTCCCACCATTCGAAGAGGAGTTCAGAATTTTATGGCGTATGTATTTATTTGCTACAAATAAATCAGTCAAGACTTGGGTTGGAGAATGACAGAATTTTCAACCTTTTTTTATTCTCTTCCTTATGGGCTGAGGAAAACATATGCTTCCTTTCCCTCTGATTGAATGCCATTATTATTAAAAGAAATTCTAAATATGTATGAAGACGTGCATATACCCTTCCCTAATTCTGATTCTTTCAAAGAAATATTTAAAACCATTGCTGCCAAAGGGTAGGGAAAATGTCCATGAATTCTGAAGGTTATTCTAGTAAAATTCCTTTCTTGAAAAGCTGATATTTTCAATATTACACCGAACAGTGGTCTCCTGGCACCTTAATCTTCTTAGCATTGTGTATCCTTTTCTTCTGCTGTTAGGTTAGTATTTTATTCTATCACCAATGTAAATTCTATTCTAATCAAAGAAGTCATGATTCACTTTTCACTTAAGCTGTAAAAATCAAAAGTTAAAAAAAAGTGTAGCTGCTCAAATAATGCAGCTACACTGGTGGGGAAACTACAGTAGGAGAAGAATCAGGCCAGGTACTGGCATATTCAGCTGCGATTACCAATTATTTTAATCTCCTTAGACTTGTGTTTTTATTCCATTACAAATACTTGTGTGAAATGGTCACTTTTGGGGACTGTTTTTTTCTGTCTTTGCCTTGTGTTACCCTTTCCATAAGGAATGGATATCTGGCTGTTATTGGTGTGCATATATAAAGTTAATTTGTTTTAGCTTATCCAAAAAATAGAACAAAGAATCTCTGTGCTCCCTTGCTATCATTTTTCAGCATTGCTGTGCTCCTCCTTATGAGAAAAATGGGATAGCTACCATATCAATGTGTATGTGTTTTTTCCTAGAATGACATAGCATAGCAGCTGTATTCCCCAAAATGTGTTGTTGGATGCAGGGGGAAAATACTGGGTGGCCTTTTATTGCTTTTCTATTGCCTCTATCCTCAACTCCTACATCACTGCTTTACCTTAAAGCAGTTTTGCAATATGGATTGCTGTGTTGTCTTGGAAGTTCTTAGCCCTAAATGATCTGACCTGTTTCCTTGGACTACTTTCATCTTGTTGTTTCTAGAAAGTTAACTCTGGTTGGTTTTTTCACCCATATGCTGCTAGAAGAGTTTGCTTCCTTTACAGGTTTGTCCTCTCTATTTTGCTATTTTACATAGTGCTGGATGGATAGATACAGGAGGATAGAAGAGGCCAGCATCTGATTCTCATTTCCTGTGGTTCTTTTGTAGCCCTTTGTGCACAGCAAAAGAGAGAATTCTGAGATGCTTATCATGTTGGTGGCTCTTGCCCTAGGGTCTGTTCAACTTGTGTTGCTTCATGCCCTAAACCTGGTTGATTTGGCTCTTGACTGGATCTGGCATAGGGTACAGTTGTTTGGCCTCCCACCTGTTACTCAGAGGAGCATAGACGTGGTTCTCAGGCAATGTTTGAGCATCACCAGCAGAAAGCCTTCATTGCGCTTGAACCTGGGGGAGAGAAGGAGGCTCTTCAAATGTCAGTTTATTTTTATTCTTAAATAGACATTTAAAAGGGAATGTTTCATCTGACCTATCAAACACTTGTTTTCCCTTTACTGACTAGATCTGCTATAGCAAAATATTCCACAAACATGAAGTCCAATTTCTTCTTCTTAGACACTAAAATCTGGTAGAGGCACATGATTGTAGGGTATTTTGCTTAAGTCTGAACATTTATACTTGGAGGACATGTTTATATCTGCAGGATTTCCAAAGCATGATTTGCCTCAAATCTTTAGTAAGACTGGACCACTTCGGTCATAATGTATTTGTCCCTTCCCTGCATTATCAATTATACTCTAAAAAACCCAAGAAAACCCCAACCTGTTTGTTCTTCTGCAGGAAGCAAGATCAATGGACAAGACAACAAATCAGAAATAATAAGGATGACCCATTTTGGAGGCATGCTGGCTATATTATTGCACAGTTGGATGGTCTGTACATGGGAGCCCTCGAGTGGGCTAAACTACATAAACTAACAGTAAGACTACTGCACCTCTTTTTCAGTAGCTGGGGCTGGGATGTCAGTGGACAAACATGGGAGAAGGGGATCCACTTTTTAAAAATAAACAGAAGTAGGATACTTAGTGGCAAGTACGCATTCTGCATGTCATTCTACAGAATCTTTAGTGGCTGTTCAGTTTAGATAATGTGACTGAACACTTGGGCCATGTAACCAGATTCTTCACAAGGGGCTTGGAACCCTGGGCACTCATGTGGTGATTAAGTTGGGGGTGGCTTTTGTATCCATTTGAATGTTGGAAGGACAGAAACTTCTAAACTGCTTATTGCTGTCACTTTACAACTGTTATTAAGCAAACGACCCTTTATTTAGGTATAAAGAGTACCTGCAAGAGCATGAATTAAGGCTTTCATTCTTATTTCCAAGCGTTAGATTTCAAATCTTAAAAGCCTTTCTAACTTAGAGTCTGTTTTACTTTACTAAATGACTTCTCCTTTTCTGTCTTTTAAGTCTCAAAAATTTATGGTTATAAAAGATGTGTTATGTGTTGTGGCAGGTCACATGGGATAGATTTTGGGGTTTTGTTGGGTGGTGGTTTAGTTGGGTTTTTTTGGTGTTTTTTCATAATTTGTTTTTCTTTAAATTAGAATTGTGGTCCAAATCATCGGCTTGTATGTAATAGCAGAACTCCTTTAACTTCAGTAGAGATATGGCAATTATAAGGCTGTCCTAAAGTCTAATATCTAATAGGTTTTTCAGTGTGAGAGGAAGGACTTGAGTAATTGTAGTTGACCTTCTTACCTAGGTTAATAATACCAAGAATTTTGAGAAGTTGGGAGTTCTGAATTGTAAACAATTGCATTTTAGTAAAATGTACATCTTTCTTGCATAGCAATCACTCTAGGGCTTTCATTAATGGGGAGCCAGATCAAACTGGAAAAAAAATCGTTTGTAATAATAATCTATCCTGAGAGACCTGAGTTTGTAGGGGAAAACATTAGAAACCTTGACTTTCTAGAAAAATAACACATTAATATCTTTTTGTAACTCCTGTATCTGAAGAGCTCTGTCAAGCTCATCATTTTTTTTTGTTTTTTGCTGCTTCAGAATCTTTTAGATTCATGTGGGGAGAAGGGAAAAGTGCTGGTTTGTGTCTGAGTTACTTCTTTTTAATAGGCATGTCCCGCCTGCAAAGTGTGTTCCCTGATGCTTGGTTATTTAACTATGCATTTGCTACTAAAAAGCACTGACCTCTGAAGTGTTTGAATAATTTTATCCTCTTTTTAGAGATCTCACTAGCATGTGTATATAAAAATGGTGCATTTGGTGAAAGTTCAGATGTGTGTTTCAGGCTGAAATATTTGTGTCCTCCATTCTTGAGTTATATGCATGAAATTTTTTTTTTCTTTTCCCAAATGTGCTTGCAGCAGTTGGTGGGATTTATTTTGACTCTTTTTCATGCCGGCACAATTTTAGGACATTATCACCTATGCTGAGATGCATATGCTTTTATTCAAAGCAGAAATGTTCACTGTGTATGTATTTCTTACTTGAAAGGGTGCTGCTGTTTCTCTCATTGCCACAGCCAGTAAGTTAACATCAGTCCTTATCTTTGAGTACATATTGGACAGCTGCTCTTGAAGCTAAGTCCTTGGTTTTTCTTGGCATCAAAATGATACCTGACATTCTGTAAAATGTTCTGTAAAAGTACAGGAAGTTCATTTTGTTGGATACCATGATGCTTTACAAGTACTTTTGAGAGGTTAGGTTACCACTGTGTGTGCATATTTATTGCCATTAGTATCTCCTTCAGGAAACAGAGCTTGAAGGCTGTTGCTGCAAGCTTACATGGGCAATAAAAACAGGTGCAGCTGCAA
The DNA here is from genome assembly GCA_013400575.1 of Peucedramus taeniatus. NCBI lineage: Eukaryota > Metazoa > Chordata > Aves > Passeriformes > Fringillidae > Peucedramus > Peucedramus taeniatus. Next base: position 2,412 of record WBNO01006924.1, on the reverse strand, counting down.
AGCTTCTGGCTAGTATTCTAGCTTTGACACATCCATTTATCTGAGAATCAACTCAGCTTCTGTAAAGTGTTGGCACTTAAATGCCCCAACTAAACTCACAAACCAACCAAACAAGCAGAAGCACCACCAGTATCTTCCTTATTCCTTGTGATTAAAGAAATCTACCATCCAAAGTGCAAATAAATTTACCTAGTAGATGACCTTTTTTTTCCTTATTTTTAAGTATTGTACTTTGGTTCTATTAACCCAATTGTTTTGATTTTGGTTTTTTTTTTTTGGAGAACAGCTCCAGTAACAAGTACTTTCCTGTTACTCAATTCTCAAAATAAAACAATCAAAGAAATTTCATACTGAAAGTCTCTGTAACAAATTCTGCATGTTTTTAAAAGCAAATCTCATTCCTATTGCACGTTTTCCTCAGTGCTTTGAAAGTCTCACCTCTTTCCTTTAGTAGATACTATTTTGTTTCATTAATAAAATAATGTGTTTATTGTCTTTGGATTATCATAATCAGAAACAAGTTCCTTTTGATCTCTAGCAGTTCAATAGTTTGGATTCATGGTGGTAATGAAAATCAGAAATATTAAAAAAAAAACTCTTGTGTGAATTGGGACATTTTTCTTTTCCTTTTTTACCCACACTCAAATCCCCTAAACCCCAAACAAAACCAAGCCAAAACTCAATATGTCTGTATTTTGTTGCCTGATGTTCTACTTGCTGTTGGGAAAGCTATGTGCACTTCTAAATTCAACACATTGTTCTGTTTATGTAGAGGACAATTGTTCCCACCGTCTTAAGCTTAAAATAAGAGTAAATGCCGTAGAGGAAAGGCTAGGAAGCTTTTCCCCTTAACTCCCAAAATACCAGAGACATGAGAAAGAGAAGGGGAAGAGGAGGTGGGTTTCAAGGTTGTTATGTTTTCCTGCACCATGGACGATCATATGTAGACAAGATGCTCTCCTGAACACTGAGAAGTTGTTTGGTTGACATGAATAGGGTAAAAGAGATAAAGGGGATGAAGAAGAGCAACTGTGTTTACAAAGTCTGTGAATTGTAACACTGAGCACTGGGCAAAGTTGTATAGAAATATTTCCTTTTCAGGAGAATGAAAACAAGCTGTTTCATAGCTAATCTGCTTTTAATTTTTTAATTCCGTTTTCTGGTACTATGCATGGTAGTTTGAAACCAGAGCCAGATACTTCTTAAGTGAGAGTTGGGTTAGGTGCTCATAAGTATCTCTGAAATGTTCTGTTTTTCTGCTGTCCCCTAAAATTCAGATTGCTTTACTTGAATATTGTAGAACCATTGTGTCTGCCACAAGCAACTGAGCCTTTCTGCATAAAGAAAATTTGGGCTTCAAATGGTTTGATAGTAGCACTAGAATATATTTTTAGAATTCTTTCTGAAGAAAATGCTTTGTATTGTATTGCTCTAAATTTTGGGGTTTTATTGCATGGAGTCTGTCCTCCTGAGGACTGTTTTAGGTAGGTACTTCCATTAAGACCTTCATGAAGGCAATGTACATTGTAAACTTCTGTATTTTGAATTTGATATTTACAGGTATTATTAAGAGTGATGTCAAAATTTGAATACATCCTTATGTTAAAATGTGACATTATTCCATCTGGTTTAGCAACATTTTATAGCCAGTAAACAAACCCAACCCTTTTGTCAAGACAATTTCTGAGGGAGGGGCACTCAACATAAAGCCTTTTCATCTGCCTAATGCTCTTCCAACACTGTGATTAATCTTGAACTTGTCTACGTGGGGATATTACTCTTGAATAAGAAGGTGTCAGAGTTTTAAATACTAGAATAACTCCAGGATAGTTCTCTATTTGTACTTCCTTATTTTGTACTCAGAGTGCTCAGGCTTTGAGAAGTTACTGGGAAACAATTGTTATAGAATAACTTGCCTATTTTAATGTCTCACATAAACAAGCCTTTAGGGCTGGTTCTCTCCTTTCTGCCGCCCTTTTTATTTCTCCCTTCCCTGGATGTAACTCAAATTGATTTTTTTGTTTTGCTGTTCTAGAGGAGCCACACATTCTAGCAAAAGGACTTTTGATATGACTTTACTACCTCTCTGCTTGTCAGTTTAGTTCATTCATTCTGCTTCGGGATCTAAATGACATATATAAGGGGTTTTTCTGACATTGCTGTGTGAGATGGGAAAAGGTGATTACAAAAAATTGTAATATGCCCTACGTTATGCTTTGTTATGATGTAGTTTCTTGGGTCTAATTCTTGCTAGCTAGACATTGATTAACTCCTCATAGAGAAGATTTCTCAATATATCCTGGAAATTAGCTGTAGTTTTTCCAAAACTAGGGCTCTCAGCTGTGTTGTTGCAGATGCTTCTGACCACTCCTGAAATTCCCAGATTGGGTCTTGTCTTGGTTTGAAAGACAG
>WBNO01006914.1:279004-357038 GCA_013400575.1 Peucedramus taeniatus | reverse complement strand
TATATATTATATATAAATTTCATAATTTAAAATTATGAAATCAGTAGTTTTATTTAACTTGTATTTTAGTGGCAGTAAAGCCTACAGTTTTATTTGTTCCATACTATGGGCTTTTTAATGTAAGTAGGTCCAGAATTTTCATGCTTATTCAATACCATAATTTTAAATTTCTGTTTTAAAATTTATTCAGTATTTGTCTTTGAAATTTCGTCATTAAGTGTTGACAGACTAATGTCTCAGGTTCTGTTTCAAAAGAAAAATCAGAGAAAAAAGTTAGTGATTTTTTTTTTGTATGTTTGTATCAATCATTTAGTAATGGACTAATGTTTGTCTAAAACTATACCAACTTGGTTGTTAGGAGGTATTGTTTTACTAATTTGAATGTCAGGTTCTTTTGTATTGTCACAAGTTGAGAACCTAGGTCATGAGTACCAAGAATTTCTGCAGCCTTATTTGCCTTCAGAGAAGAGCAAAAAGTGAATAATCTCTAATATTAAATATTTAATTTGTTTTTGTGCTTCTGTTTCTGTTCTTCATTGCTGTCTGTCAATGATAACAGGTTTCTATAATTTCTAGGTTATTACTTATTTCAGTTGTCTCTATTGTAGGCAAGTGGTCAAACTCTAAAGATAAAAAAACTTCAAATTAAAGGTAAAAAAAGTAATGAACAAAAGAGAAGCAGGAAATTAGCAGGAGAAACAGAGGATGAAGACTCTGCAACTACAAGTGTTGCCTTAAAAAGAGGAAAAACAGACCCTAAAAAAAGAAAAATGGATGAAAATGTCTGTGTAAGCCAGTTAAAGCACGAAACGTGCACTGCTGTTAAGAAACCTAAGAGAGATGGAGACTCCAAGGACCTGGCTATATGCAGGTAAAGTGTCAGATGCTAAATTTAGGGATAAGTGTTGTTGAAACAAGTAGTACTTGATCCTTTTTCTCTCTGTTCGGGGAAACAGGAATGCTATTCTTTGAGAAATGTACATATATATGCACATTGAGTATGTGTGTGTATGTACGTATACCTACACACGTGTGTCTTCTGGGACAGGAGTGAAGCCCAGCCCCAGTAGCAGTGGCACTGACACCTTTCCCAAGGGTATCAAAGACAATGTCCGCTACCTCCAAATGGGAACACACGAACCATCTGCTGTGGTAGCGTTACAGTGTTGTCAAAAGGGACATCCTTTAGCCTTGTCACACTCTTGGAAAGTCAGTATTAGCAGCTGGTTTGCAAATGGTTTACACTGAGGATCAAAGTTGAAGGACCGTGTTTTCTTTTGGCATGTTGATCGTTAGAATTTCATCTCACATAGGTCGCCTGGAGAGAACTTAATGGTATTTTAATTACTTAATTGTCTGTCTGTTCTCAGCCTTGCACAGGGTGCAGAATAAAGTGTTTTCCTTTTGTAAAGTAAGTAGTTTGGCAGTTCATAGGGAATTCATGTAATAGTGAAAACACTGTGAATGTATGAATAAAATTTAAAAATACTGATTTGAAACCTTATTTTATTTAGTATGATTCTCTCAGAATTGGAAACTCATGAAGATGCCTGGCCTTTCTTACTTCCTGTAAACTTGAAACTTGTTCCTGGTTATAAGAAAGTTATTAAAAAACCTATGGACTTTTCTACCATTAGAGACAAGCTAAGTAGTGGACAGTAAGTAAACCTATTGTAAATTGTACTTTTCATTTTAAAAATATTTAAAACACTGAAATATAATACATGTTGCAGATTAGCCAAACTATATTGTTCTGCTCTGACACATCTGTGATTACTTTTACAGTCAAAATAAAAATTCTTAATTGTATGCTTTTATCTTTGCCATATCTAAATGAAATAGCTTGGTGGATGGGAGAATGTGTGGAAATGGCTGAAAAACAATAAAACTGCCAGGTCAAATGCACGAAAACAGTCAATAGGAATCTTTTTTCATGGATACACCTTAGTGGTATTGCCTGTCAGAGAGAACCAGCTGTGTAGGCTTTAAGCTTCTGGAGTCCCTGTAAATGATGTGGCTGTGAAATGCCAGCTCTGTTGTAGGTAACACTCCTGTAATGGTGGTTAATCATTTTATAGTCCTACAGTTAGAGTGCACGGATTCTTAAAAGAAAAGACCACACTATATGCCTCCTTGTTAATATCCCTACACTCTAATGAATCTGTGAAGATGGACCTTCTGCAGTGTCAGTCAGCTCCACACAGAGCAACTTCCCTAGGATAGCGCAAGGAGCTTTTTAACCTCTTCCGATTTTTTCTCCCATGAATATGAGATTTAAATGTGCTCATATGACTAGATTTGTAACTTCTGTTCTTATTTTTAATAATTTCTATGAATATTGGAACACTTTTCGGGCCATTCAGGGGTATGTTCAGGATAATGAAAAGAATTAGGAAAGATAGTGTCACAAGATTATTTGGGCAGCCTTTTTTCGTACCCATTTGTTCCCCATTTAGATAAATTAATCTCTATTCAACATTTTGAAAGGACCCTGAACGCAGTAATAGATGCATAAATGGAAAACAGCCATAGCATTTTAGCTGGAAAGCTGTTGAAGAGAGGGAGGAATTAGTTTTCTAAAAGTTTGGTTTTGAGTACAGGCATGAAATTCTACCTTACAAAACTTGTGAGGAAAATAACAAAACAGTGACAAGAGAGTATTTCCTTTCACTGATGTTCATTTTCTTGTTAGACATTCTAATTTAAATTCTTACTTAAGTATTTTCTCATGTAGTTGAAATATTTTTCCTCTGTGATTTTTCCTGTGTTCCAAAAATCATTCACTTTTTTCTTCTTTTAGGTACCCTAATCTTGAAGCATTTTCGCTGGATGTCAGGCTTGTTTTTGACAACTGTGAAACTTTCAATGAAGATGATTCTGACATAGGCAGGGCTGGCCACAACATGAGGAAGTATTTTGAAAAAAAATGGACAGAGATTTTCAAAGTGAGCTGAAGCTACCAGGACTCTTTTTTTCTTTTTTTCTTTTCTTTTTTTTCCTTCCATTAAATGAGGACTGATAAGACCAGCAATGTGAACTGTATTTACATGGAAGTGCAAGGCACATACGTAATTTTTTCCTTCAAAATATCACGGAGTTGTGATACTAGTTTTAAAGGCTTCACTCCTACAGCAACCATGGCCCCTTGGTTATTGGTTTGTGTGTTTTAACAAACTAATTTAGGTAGAACAGGGAAGCACACCCAAAGAATTTCAAAGAAAGGGGTGTTATAGTGCAATAGCAATTTATCAAAACGCACTGAATATTCAACCACCAGAGCTCTACTTGGGGAAATGGTTCTTTTCCCTTTCAATAAATATCTATTTTTCTTTTTTTTTACTTTGTAGTTTATTTTTTAGTGAATGTATTTAATTTTATGAATTATTTATGATTATACAGCATTCAGAATCTTCGTTTTCTGTGAAAAGGAAGAACTAGAAAATTGCTTTAAATGTTGAAAATACAACAAGGAATGTTTTAAAATATAAAACAAAGCCAAGTAAAACTGTTTACACTGATGTGCCGTGAAGGCACTAAAAATTAAACTTTACTGTAGAGTTACAAGTACATTTATATATATGTTGCTGCATCACTTGTGTAGTTAAATTGTATTTCAAGACAGTGAAGAAAAATTGAGACATGTATATACTGTTCATTATTGTTTATATTAAGTCTTGTTTTAAATATGTATGATGTGTACATATTGTTTGCAGACATTATTGTTTATGCCTTAGGAGGATGGTAGCATTTTATTTTAGTCTTAAGGTAATTATAGCTCTATGGCTTGTACAGTAATTATCCTCTACCAACACTGTGGAGTCTCCTTAATCTTGGTAGTGCCTGCCTTTAAAACAGGGTGTAGGGGATATTAGTTTTCCATTTTTCTATTTTGTTATATAATTTCAAGCCCCCACGGCCTCAAATCCAAGTATAATCATTTGTATCCATGTGGAAGAAAATTGTGACAATTTCCTACGCACACAGTATTTTTTCATAGAAACATTTCCTCCATTTGCCTTGCCACAAAATAACAAAAGAAGACATTTGTAACCACTGTGTTTTATCTACTGTGTGTTGTGGTGGCCTGTTGGGGCAGATAGATTGGAATTTTTTTTGTACTAATGTAAGAGTACTTGAAGTTTTATTTAAAAGAAATGTTGTGGAAAGGTAGCATTCTTTTTCTTTTCCCTTTTTAGGAGTGTTATTTTTCACTAGTATGTGTGGCACGGATACAATAAAAGACTGTTTTGCAAACCAGATTTTCTTGACAATTTTAATACTTCAGGTCGTATGTATACAGGTTTTTTGGTTTGGGGTATTTTTTAGATAATATCTTGGGCGTCTTGCATTTGAGTTCCTTTTATGATGGATCTAATTCTCTTGGGCTTTTAATGGTAGTTCATAAGGAAGCAATTGCCAAGCAGTCAGAGAGCAATTCCCTGCCTGTAAATAACAGAGATGTGCCAGGTTGATTGCTGTCCTTATGGACATGGAAATACACAATTTGGTCATGTTTCTGAAAATGTTGTCCATATAAGGTTCTGTCCCTTTTTTGGTCTGTAGAAGGGCATTAATCATAATCCTTGCTCTGACTGAAGAAAATAAAGAAATTACAAACAGATATTGTAGAACCAAAATACCTGTAGTTCTCTCAAAATAATGTTGGGGTATTGGATTTTGCTTTTAAACTAGGTCTGCCATGTTTGAGTCTTAGTGCCTATTTTTTAATGAATGTTTCCATGGCTCTCCCCAGAATATATTGTTCAGTAATATTTTCCTTTATTCCAAAGTTCTGTTAGAATAATCTTTATTATGTTGAATAAAAAAATTGCATTTGGTTGTCAGACAGTCTTGCATGCTATCGTGAACTCCCACACTGACTGCTCCATGCCTTTCCTTTTCCATGACCTTTCTGAAGACTTCAGTAAAGAGGTTTGCTGACATGTACCAGAGATGTGAAGATTAATCACTGTTTTGAATTTATGATGGTAAGCTTGAAAGAAGGTGTTATAAATATGCTTAGGTAATTGAGAAATCTTGTTCTTCTATGATTTTTTTTCAGATTCTGTGCTGGGTAATGCTTTGTCTGCAGTACTAGAACTGTTAGTTTTCTGAAATATTAGACAGGTTACCAGCTACACTACATACAATATCTATAATACAAGTTGCATTTTTTTCAGTTTGCATCCCAATTCAGCTGAACAGCTGTGAAGGTGGCAACATCTACTGCTATAGTGATGACAGTGAGACAAGCGTCACCTCTAACTTGACATGGCCAGTGTATCGCTTTCCTTGCTAACAGCCAGTGTCTTCATTACTCTTGCAGTAAAATTAAATTTACAGGAAATATTATATTTGAATGGCAAGCTTGAGTCATGCATATGCCCTCATATATCCATAGAAAAGAGCAGGGATTTAACCACTAGAAGAATGTTTGTAACGTTTCCTCTTTGCTGATTTTTCTCCTGTTGATGTTTGTATATTTTCTTAAGAGGAAAAGTTTTCCAGTGTGCTCTCATCCTTTCTGAACAAAGTGTGCCAGTCTTAGTTTACAGAATTTGTTCTGAAACTTCCAAACTTACTATTTTATAAATACTGTAATGACAATGAAGGGTGTTACGGTGGAGTGTGAGTTCTCTTTTTGACTCTTGTCATCTCTGGAAAAAATGGGATGATAAAAAAGCAGCTGAAAATCAAAATATGTATCTTTAAAGAGAGGTCTAAAGCCTTCCTTTTAATAGTGGCTGTCACCTAGGATTTAGAACAATGAAAGGCCAGGCTTCAGCCGTGGATCACAGAGTGGGCAATCAAATAAAGTGCAATAAAACAGAGCGTGAGATGGTACAGACTAACACGGAAGGCCGATTATTTAGGGAATGCTTCCTGGGCACAGTGACTCCGAGAAAGTGACTTTGTCTTCCTCAAAACGTGTAGGTGCCGGCTAAACCATTTATTACGCATGAATTGCTGAACGTGTATGTGAAGGGCGGGGAGAGGGCGATGGTGTAAGTTACCTGACGGCTGCTGGACCTGGGAAAGCACTCTTTGTTGGAACTCCCCTTCTCTCTGCTCGAGAGCCGCGCCTGTGGCGGGCGGAGGCCGGGGTGAGGCGGTCACCGTGTGTCGATCTCCGCAGCAGAGCATGGCCCCGCTGCCCGCTCGGACACGGCTGGTGCCCGGCAGTGCGCTCCTGTGAGGGCGCGGCAGCGCCCGGGATAGCATCCGGCCCCGGCGACATCCCACAGGCGCTGGCACCGCCCGCGCCCTCGCAGGGTTCGTGCCAAGGCAGCCATAGCGCCGGCGGCTGTTGTGCGGCTCCGGGCCGGAGCTGAGGGCGCGGAGGGCTGAAGGNAGGCCGGGGGGACACCGCGCGTGCGCAGCTCCCTGGGCCGTGTGGGGGTGGCCGAGACGGGAGGTGCCGCGGTCGGAGCGCGGGAGGTGCGGGCGGGTTCCCCTCATGGCCGGCCGGACGGCCGTGCCTGGTGACCGCGGGGCCCTAAGGCCTTGTTTACCCCACACGTGCCACTGGAGCAGTGTGGAGAGTGACTCCACCGACCTTCCGAGCGCGTCCCGGCCGCGCTGCCGGCGCGATGGGTTGGGTGGGGCTAGGCTGCGGGAAAGAGCAATAGGGAAGGGGCTGCCAGCCGTGTCGAGAATTGCTGTAGCTCTTCCTTGTGGGCCGGTGCTCCTGGTTTGCGGGTTATGAGAAAAAATACGTAATTGTCAGAGGAGATGATGCTGTGGTGCTGAACATGTCACTGGTGACGAATGCTCCCGCTACTCCTAGCTCCCTCAGTCGATTTATTGGTATTGAAACCTCTTGTTCTTAGGTTTGGTTTTCTGCAGCGAGCTCCTGAAAGTCTCCTGACAGTGAGATCAAGGTGCCTTTTTCAGCACATCTTCCCAGATGTTAAGCTTTCTCTGACTCTTCGGTTTCTCGTTGTTGAAGAAAGTATGTTTGTTTTCTTTCTGTAGCTAACATATGTTATTGATACTACTTTATCTGTTTAATGGTTTTAAAGAGAGTGGTGGTAAAACTGAGCATCCTGAAACTGAAGTAGGTGGTATTCAATTATCTTGTCTTTAACTAAATCGATGTGCCATACACTGTCTGAAGAGAACAAGTATTTTGCCCTTACATACTCACCTTTGTATCTGTGTGCATATGTACATACCTCTGCATATGTGTGCATACATTTATCCACACCTACACATCCACATACATACAAACATATGTGTGTGTATGTTTCTATGTAAAAAAAAAGTGTGAGTATATATGGTTTTGTTCGCAGATGCCTCAGCACTGAAATTATTATTCAGAATGAAGCACTTATCTAAAACAGCAGACTATTATATAAGTTAACTCAATATAAATAATATTACTGGGTTTTTTTAATTATAAACAGCTTATAAGAGCTGTAGGCAATTCATTTTGGCTCTGTGCATTTATTCTCAGGAAACATGTCTGTGATCTGCAGCATGGGGAGTAACTGGTTGGAATGTACCTCTTTGGGGATTTCCCAGACCTCAAGAGTGTAAATCACTTGTCTAATACAATTTAAACTGGTTCTAGCAGTTTTATGTCCTGGGAAAATGCATATGGAGTTCACATTGCCTTTTGTTGTTCTGTGTAGCAGCAAATGCAATTTCTGGAGAGATTCCAATGCTGATCACCCAATTAATATTCACATTTTGACTTAAATGTTTTTTGTCAGTCTGGCCATACTTTGGATTGGCAACACAAGTATGTGGTATTGCGCGAATGTTTTGCCATCACTACTGTTGCTATCTGTGAAAGTAAGCAGAAGGGAGGTCTTGGACAAATTCAAGCAAAAAGGAAAAGGATGCAAGCAAGGACAGGTAGACTGAGAGGACTACAGAGAGATCTTTCGAGCAGTCAGGGATTAGTTTGGGAAGGCTAAAGTCCTGATGGAATTAAATCCAGCCAGGGATGTCAGGGGCTACAAGAAAAGCTTTAATAGGTATGTTGGTGATAAAAGGAAGATTAGGAGAAATGTGGGCCCTCTCTGGAAGGTAACAGGAGACCTGGTTACCCAAGATGTGGAGAAGGCTGAGTTACTCAATGACTTTTTTATTTCGGTCTTCAGTGGAAAGTGCTCCAGCCACAAAAAGGCTGGAGAGGGTCTTTTTACAAGGGCATGCAGTGATAGAAAGGGGGATGGATTTAAACTGAGAGTAGGTTTAGATTAGAGATTAGGAAGGAATTCTGGGCTGTGAGGGTAGTGAAGCCCTGGCACAAGGTATCCAAAGAAGCTGTGGCTGCCCCATCCCTGGAAGCATTCAAGGCCCGGCTGGATGGGGCTTGGAGCAACCTGGGATAGTGGAAGGTGTCCCTGCCTATGGTAGGGGCTGAAACTGCATGGGCTTTAAGGTCCCTTCCAACCCAAACTAGTCTGTGAGTTTATGATTCTCTGCTTAAACAGTGCTAGGTGAAAAACTTGCCTTTGCAAATGAGTTTTTCTTTCGTTCGTTCGTTCGTTCGTTCGTTCGTTCGTTCGTTCGTTCCTTCCTTCCTTCCTTCCTTCCTTCCTTCCTTCCTTCCTTCCTTCCTTCCTTCCTTCCTTCCATTTGTCTTGCTAAGGTAGTATGTTTCATTTATGAAAGAGGAAAAATTAAGTCTAATTGTTAAACTCTTTTTCAGATTTTTATTTTTTCAAATGGCGACATTAATTCACACTTTAGCAGATCATCGTAATGATGTCAATTACTGTGCCTTCTCATCATCGTGCTTGGCTACTTGTTCCTTGGACAAAACAATTCGTGTTTATTCTTTGAGCAACTTCGCTGAGCTCCCGTACTCGCCTTTGGAAGGTCACACATACTCCGTGCACTGCTGCTGCTTCTCGCCGTCGGGACTCGTGCTGGCCTCCTGCTCCACGGACGGCACCTCGGCGCTGTGGGACACCCGCGATGGCCGCAGGCTGGCCGTGCTGGAGCAGCCCGGGGCCAGCCCCGTCAGGGTCTGCCGCTTCTCTCCTGAGGCCACCTATCTGTTGGCAGGGGCAGCGGATGGCAGCGTGGTTCTTTGGAACGTGCAGTCCATGAAACTGTACCGGTGAGTGCCAAATATTTTTTGAAAAACACTTTGTTTTGAGGTGAATATAGTTCAAGCAGTATACTGTACTGTATACAAGATATGCAGACTTACACCACTGATGGATATCACAAAGAAACGGCGACAGGATTTAGATGACCAAAAGATTATCAATAGGAGAGGGAGAAGTGCTGAGTAGCTTTTTGGTTTTTTAAGTTAAACAATGCGAACTCAAGAAGCTTTAATTTTCACAAAGTTATCATATATATAAATCCTGATTTTTTTAAAAGTTCATTTCATTGATTTAACATGAGATCAGGATGCATTGCACACTGTATGCATCTGGTTTCTAAACAGTGGGTCAGCAAAATGTGGTACATAATAACAGTTAGTGGAGCCTGACTGTACTATGTGCTTTAAATAGCATTACACATAGTAGTATAAATTAAATGTTTAATTACTAGGAGTTTGGAGTCTTAGAAGTTTGCTGGTAATCCAGCAACCAGAGTTTGAAAACTATGGACCTGTCCTGAAAATGTACATTTTAAGACATAAAGTGACTGAAACAGGTATTGGTGCTAAATAAGTGAAGCATGACAGTCAACATTTCATATAGATTTCCAAGAAACATTTGAAACAAAGCAGATAAGCATATTTATTGGTGTTGCATAGTAAAAGGCATGAACCTTAGAGCTATCTTCAGAGTCCTTTTCTACATCTCTGTCTTTCAGTGAATTCTTTAGGCCAGTTGTTGTAATCTGTACTTGGGCAAGACATTTTTTAGGTTTTAGGGTTTATTACACAACTAAATTACTCTCTAAAGTTAGAAAAGTAGTTAAGAATTTGAGCAAATTGATGTTTCACTCATTTTGAGAGAGCAGCTGTTTCTGAAAGACAGAATTGTTTGATGTTGGTAGTCCCCTGTCAAGCATGTCCTTTGTTTTGTGGCCACTTTGCCTTCTACAGCAGTGATTTATGTGGGAACTGTACATTTTTTCAAAATGATTGATTATAGTTATTGATAGATTGATTATAGTTGAAATTGTGTAAATCTGGAAATTTGTCCATAAATTGTCCAAGATATTTGCCCCTATGTTTTTTGTAATACATAGAGAAACACTGAAATGGTTGTTTTGTTTTCAGACAGTAAAGAGGTACTGATAACCTATTTTTTCCTAGTTTTATCTTTAAGAAAAATTGGAAAATTCAGTCATTAGTATTCTGAAATCTGAGGGTTTATTTGTTTTGAGACATTACTAGTGAAGAGATTACATTTTTTTTATTCAGAATGCCTGTTGCTGAAGGGAAAAACCCAGAAATATGAAAACAATTTTTTTTACAATTGTATGCTCTTAATACATGCAATGATGCATGTTTTAGGTCTACATCCTAGTTTTCTTTTAATAGAATGGTGGCTGTATAATGACTACTTAGAAAGTATATTGTTTTTACAAGCATAAATTATTCTGCTTTGGTGTTTTCATTGTAGAGAAATAAGAAAAAACTTGAACATTCCCATCCTGTCCCCTTCAACTATTAGAAGTTCATTTTAGAGTGTAAACAGACCAGCAGTAGTCAACTTAACTTTATTTCTGTTTTGGGATGTGTATGTGTGTATGTATTTTCAGCTGATGGATATTTTTGTTGTGATTTTTAATTGCAGGTTGAAAAATGCACATGTCCTGTTTTTAATAGTTGAAATCAGTATTACGTAGAAATCATCAAAGTACTTAAAAATTATGTCAGAGGAAGTTTGTTAACCATCTAATGTCAATCTGTGGTCCTCTGTTTCTTTTGAAACAGTTGATTGCGTTGATGGTGAAAATGAGAAAACATTTTACTACACTGTTTTGTCACTTGACTAAATATGTGGATGGTAATTATAATAAAATTCCATAAAATTTGGTCCTTATCTACTCAGCTGTTGTAATTGACAGTTCAAATTGTGAAGTAATGTGGCTATTTAAATAAGTTATATGGTAGATGTGAACAACAAGAAAGCAAGTTGACTTATGTGTATTTCTTACTGGTCTCTATTTCCTGTTCAGTAGTAAGTTACAAAACTGGTATTTGGCCTGCAAATGTTAAATGCATGTACAATGCTATTTATTTTACTGTTGCTTTCAGAGCAGAATCTGCAACTTGTTGTGTGAAAGAAGGAAAGTTGTAAAAGCTACACTGACAAAAAAGGATTGTACATATAAAAATGGGAAGCACTGTAGTGGATTTGATAGTATTTTAAATAGAAGAATTAAGGGAGACAATGCATTTTAGAAGATCATGGGTCTGATTAGTGTGACACTGAGGAAAATTTAATTGACTTGTCTTCTGTGACATTAAGTTTGACGCCTCTGGCAGTAAATAAAATTTCTGTCAGTAAAAGAGAATTAGCAGCTGTTCTATAAAGTATGATGATAGAGTAAATAGGACTGACATTTCTTGTCATGTGACTGTTTCTCATGGCTGTGATTTTCTCCCCATACCTAAAGACTCAACTATGCATGCTTGGCTGGATCTGGTGTCCATTAAAAGGAGTGAAACTCTTTAGATTAACTTTAGGTTCTCAGATAATGTGAAGGATGTCAGGTTGACCCCACTTCCTTCCTGAGGGTGACCACATTTCCATATCTGCTAGAAATTTTTTTTGAAGATCGGTTTTACAAAGTGCATTGGCTGACTTAATTAAAATACAGAATTTCTTTTCCACCTTGCTTTCTCTTGTGTATAAGTGGTGCAAAATTAATCCTACATCATAAATCACAAAGTATTTTACTCAGCTACAGCTTATCATATGGGCTAGTAGGTGTTCTCTTTTGTCTCTAAAACCAGAAGAATTGTCGGTCTTTTTCCCCTTGTTTGTGTACATGTAAATCTGTGTTTAAGTTATAGTTGTATATTTATCTTTGACTTTTAAAATGTATCCTGCCATAGAATTTTAACAATGCATTGTGCCTTTTAAATGTTAAATCCATACAAATTGTCTTTAATTTGAAAATTATTTTATCACTCAGTTAAAATTGTTGCCTTGGGCCTCCATCTCATGTTTTTTCCTCCTGCTGTCAAAGAGCCAGTCTTGTCCCTGCTGCAGCACTTATTTTACTCTCTTTTCATAGTTGGTTTGAGTTTCTCTTTCCCCTGTTAGCTAGTTCCAAAGTGCAAACCTTAGAAGAGTTTGGCTTATTGCATCAGACTGTATTTGAGACGTCACTTTGTAGAACTTTACCTACTCTAAATTCAGATCCTGTGTACTCTTGCTTTTCAGATCTGGGAAAGTTAAAGGTGGTTCTTTGATGGCTTGTGAATTTTCTCCCAATGGAAACTTCTTTGTCACTGGATCATCAAGTGGTGATTTAACCATTTGGGATGATAAAATGAGATGCCTCTGTAATGAAAAAGCACACGATCTTGGAGTCACCTGCTGTGATATTTCTTCACATCCAGTATCTGGTTAGTTATTCAACTCATCAGAGGAGGAACATTTTAAAAAAGAGCTATTTATTTCTCCCCAGCTCTTGTTTTCATATTCTTTTTGCCATTGATGCTTAAGATACAAATGGCCTTGTGAAGAGTTGATGTTTTGGAATATTCTGAATATTCTTAAGTAAAGGTTGTGGTCAGGTTGGAGGCAAGGAATGTACTGGTTCAACAAACAAGGTGATAACTTTGAGTAGCTAATTACCCCCATGGCAGACAAGGGTTTTAGAAGATGCAGTGTTTGATGACCATTCCCACTTGCCTCTTTCATACTTTGCTTCCCATGGAGCAGGACTGGATTAAAACAATGCAGAGAGCTGTAAACCTAATAAGCTAAATGCTTAAACTGTGGAATATGAACAAATAGGCTATTTTCCTGCATCTGACTTTGTCATCTAGAGGAATCCGGGGGAGTAATGAGCCCAGAACCTCCTGCATTCCACTAAGATGTTCAAAAATCTTGGAGCTGTTTTAGCATTTGATTACATAGTCATTTGCTTCTAATGGATGTTAGGAAATTGGGAAGAAGACTCTTTGTCAGCTTTAGGAAGTAATGCAGCAATTTGACTTAACAACCTTGTGTGTATACTTTTGTGCTTTCCAGATCTACTATTGAGACAAAGTGATCTTCATCAACATATTTAGGCTTTTGTATTCAGAATACACAAGCTGCCCTTTCAAAGGCCCCAAAAGTTATAACTGAGCAGCCACTTGCATCTTCAAGTGCTGAACCTGGCAATAAGTACTGCTGTGTGTGTACGACCTTGTCTAAGGAGGTGGTGCAGAGCAGATAGAAAACAGGAGAGAAGCAGTGGGGAAGAAAGCAGGAGGAACCTGAGGAAGAAGGATGTGAACATACACTTCAGAACAGAGAATTAGTGATTGACAATACCAAATCAAACAAATATGTGCCCTCAAAGGTGTAGGATCTTACTTGGTGAAAATACTACACAAAAAACTCCATAGTGAACTAAGAATTGTATCTGAGGCCAAAAAATATGTTGCAGCTGAAACAGATCGGAGTGTAATTTCCACCACTCCATTTCATATTGAGATTATTCTCTTGTTTTAAAAATTACAGCCTTCTGCCAAGATAAACAGGCAACAAAGCAGGTATTTCCTGCACTGTGGATTTGTTCTGGCTGATTTATGATAATTCTTGACTTTTTAATCTGTATGTTATTGAAAGTCAACATATTTCCTTTTGTGTGTTGCTGTTTAATCATCAATGGTTGAGCCTTCTGGGATTTTTGGCATATTTAACACATTATGAAATGCATACAAGTAGTGCTTATCCAGTACAATTAGGGATAGTTTTAAATTGTGACTCTCTTTACCTGCTTAATTCAGAGCAAGTTTTGATCGAGTGTCTGATAGGTTGTTTGTGCTTTAGACTGTAACAGGTGGTTCTTCTGCCTTTGAAGTGGATTCAGTCACAGTTGCCTAGGAGCTCATGGGATCTAGAGAAGTTGTGGTGGATTGTGGTGGAGTTTACCATCTTAAGGAATGTAGGTCAGGTAAGGAATAGAGGCAGGCTCCTGAACTTTAGGAAGGCAGACTTCCAGCTCTTCAGGGAGGTTGTCAGTGGGATCCCCTGGGAGACTGCTCTCATGGACAAGGGAATGGAACAGAGTTGGCAGATCTTTAGGAAAGTCTTCTGCTGAGTGCAAGAGTCCCCAGGAGCCAGAAACTGGGCAAGGAGGGCAAGAGACTTGCATGGCTGAGTCAGGAACTGCTGGTCAAACTAAGCAAATGTCTTGCTGGACAAGAAGCAAATGGACAGACAGTGGGAACAAAGACGTAACCTGGGAAAAATATAGAGATGAATTATGATTGTGTAGGGAGGGGATGAGGAAGGCCGAGGTGAAGCTGGAACTGAACCTGGATAGGGGTGCAATGTTCACAGCCTCTCACCCACCAGCACCCCCAAATCCTTCTTGGCAGGGTTGCTCTCCACCTGTTCACCCCCCAGCCTGGATTTTTACTGGGGGTTGCCCCAGTCCAGTTCCCGCACCAGCACCTGAGGTTCCCATGGGCCAGCGCTCAAGTTTGTCCAGGTCCTCCCAGATCCTTATCCTTCTTGTGTCACCTGCACCACTCAGCTTGACGTCTGCAAATTTTCTGAGGGTGCGCTTGCTTCCTTCTTGCTGCCTTAAGTATCTTAATGAAGATATTAAATAGCATTGTTCCCAATACAGAACCTCAAGGGACACCACTGGTCCATTGGGACTCTGAGCTATTGACCACTACCCTCAGGTTGCAACCATCTGACTACTTTCTCATGCATCTAAGAATCCACTCATGGAACATGAAAATTCAGAAATGTTCATAGCCACTGAATCAAGAAGGGAAAGCTATAAAACTATTATTGTTTTATTTCACAATTAATGCAGTATTTACTGAGTGTTTGGCTGGACTGCAGTCATGAAATGTCAGTTTATAAAAGTGAAAAGTTAAATGTGTAAAAGTATGAAAATTCCCTGTCAGATGCTCTCAAATTTTGTACATGTGTATGTGGTTAATTTTGAGAATTGTGTAACTGTATAAAAAATGGATATAACTATATAATTTAGATTTAAAGACTCTAGCGGTATAATCAGAGGATTCAAACATTTCCCACCCAGAAAACTTAAAACATGAGCATGGCTCTGGTCTTAATCTGCTTATTCAGAACAGAGTATAATGATACCTATTTCTTACGTCCAAACTATTTTAGAACTTCTGCAATGATTTTTATGCTGATGTAGTTTACTGATCTGCTGTTATTGTCCATGTTTCTGACTCCCATTTATGTATTTTAATTTTATCAGATAGTGAAAATGGATTCAAATACTTCCAGATGGCTTCCTGTGGACAAGATAATCATATCAAACTCTGGTTTATTTTGTTTGCAGATTTCTTAGGTTTGTATAGAAATGTTTTTTGAATATACCAATGTCCTCAGTCTTTAGTGACAATTTAAATCAAAAATCAAATTTATACTACTGGATTCACAGCCAAACTAACCACAAGTTGAAAGTTTTCTTTTAATTATTAGCTGGAGAACAGCTAAGGCATTCAGTACTTTGTGATACTGCACCCTGTAGAATTTATTTAGCAGTCATCTATTTATCAACAAGTATTAAAAGTAATGATTTTAAAAAACTTCTACTGTGGCCTTTCAACAGGTTGATAGGTTGAAACCTCTTAATCTGCCTGGCCAGGGAGGGGTTTATTTTCATGTTTCAGTATATCCTGGGCCTTGAATAAGAGCTGGAGAAAAGAATGTTGGCTCCTGCAAAAACTACAATGTAGAGACTAAGTAAATTGCCAGAAATATCTTCAGTGGGTGCTTTTTTGTAATCTCCTTTATATAAAAGTATGTAAGGATTAATATTGTATGTAAGGATAATGTGTATGTGGATACACATTATCTAAAATCTTGTGAGACATGCTAAGACTACAAAGTGATAAAGTTGGAGATATTAAAAGGGGAAGTTTTCTCTGTGATCTTTTTATCCCCTTTTTTGTAAGCAGTATGTCACAGAGTCACATCTTTGGTAGAGCTTTGGGCTTCTTAAAGAAGCTTGTGTTATACCTTGCCAAATATAACCATATGTAATAATTCACTTTTTGTTTTTTTAGGTGTTCAGTTAAAATATAAATGCACACTGAATGGGCACTCTGCCCCAGTTCTGGCTTGTGCATTTTCATGTGACGGACAGATGATAGTCTCAGGGTAAGCAGCACCTTGTTGAAATGTCTGACTGTCCAGGTTCACACTTCAATTTTGTAAAACAGAAAGTTCAAAAGAGTTAAAGATTTCTAAATATTTACTATCAATAATTAAGGAATAGTTCTGTGACCTCTAGAGCTGTTGAAGTGTCTTTACAATCAGTCTGTGTGTTGTTGGTGATTGAGTTTGAAATCTCGGGTTGTGGAAAAGGTTAATGAAACACTTTCCTTCCCTTCTCTGCGTCATTTTAATGTCAATGTATTTTTTTAAGGTCTGTGGACAAGTGCGTCATAATCTATGAAACTGTAAGTATAGCATAATACAGGATCATTTGTTGGGATGTTGTCTTTAAATATAAGCACTGCTTCTACAGTGTTGTAGCAATGAAAAAATATTAAAGAATACAAATGATCCTAAGCCAAAATACTTACTGCGCATTTGGGGGCAGAAGGGGGAGGAGTCTAAGGAAAAATATCTCCTGAGAGTTGATCGGTCTTTTTCACTTTTTATTTACATTGTGAGGATTTGTCAGTTGAATTCTCTGCAGTAGGGTGTTACTCAATTAATTCCATACTTATGAGTATTACAGGATTCATACTGAAGCAAAAGGATTTTTTTCTTGTTCTAACTTTAGCTTAACTTCCAAAGCAAGGAGGACAGTACCTTTTGACATAAAATCAGGAATGGTGAACATAGAAATCTGTAGTTAGTTATGTGTAAAGCACACATAAAATAGAAGCATAATAAAGAATTCAAGAAAATTTTTATATTAAGTACCATGTCTTTAAAACCTATTGTTTAAGCATTTTCTATAATAACATTATCTCCTTTATGATTCACCTGTAAGTGGTATATATACATTTAGTACTTAATAGTATTAAAAATAATCATTTTGCTGAAAATGAAGGATGAACAAATTTTTAACTCCTCAGCTTGCTCTGCACATAATTGTTGTATTGATGCAATTTTTAAATTAGTATTAAAGTTTTTCACCAAAATCACTAATATGATAGCTGCACGGGTTTTGGCCCAGTTATTTTAGTAGTTTGAAGTTTAGACAGGTATGTAAGATGTCCTCTAGAGTTCAGGAGCCTCAGAAAATTGGAAGAGGAAGGAAACCACAGCCTAAATATTTCTTAATACTGTTCATCAGCTTTTGTGGCCTTAGGTTTTTATCAAATGGGACTTTTCTAGTTCTGAAATTCTTCTTTGGAGATACTCAAAACCTATCTGGACACCTGCTCTAGGTGATGCTGCTTTAGTAGGAGGGTTGGACTATATGATCTCCAGACATCCCCAACCATCCTATGATTCTGTGGGGAAAAATAGGGACAGTAAACCTTTGTGGAAGAGAGAGAGATTTCAACCTATATTAGGGAACTTTGATTATGTTGGACAGCTCAAAATATTGGAGTGCTGACTGATCCATTAGTGATTCAGAATAATTTCACTCATCATCTTTCCAACCTGTCTGTACCTGTCAAAGAAATGCTATTTTTCATAGGAGGGAAAATCTTTCCATAATAAGTTAAAACTGCCAAATTCAGGAATTTTGTTGTTTAGTTAGTATTTAGTGGCCAAATAGAAAATAGGCCTAATAGGTGTGGGTAATTATTGGTCCAATTGAAGGCTTGTGGGTTGACCCCCACAATGACCCTTTTGGTCATTTCTAATACAAGATTTGTAGATGAAATGTCTTTATCTACACAACCAACCAGCCAATGTAGATTTAATTCAGTCACTGTTTCTGGCACTGTTCTCCCTGCATGTTCCATGCTGGCTGATTGTGCGGGGCAACAGTGCTCCATTGAATTTGGGCTTCAAGCAGGAAATTCAGGTTTTGTTTCTGACTCTGGTGCTGATCAGCTTTGTCAAGGTTGTGTAACTTCTCTGAAGGTACCTTCTGTCACCTTTCAAGAAGCAATATTCCCTGTTTTGAAAGGAAGCAAACAAGTGAAGAAACACTTTTTGTTTGTTAAGATTTAAAATCACAAAAACTCTCTTACAGCGTACTGGCAATACCCTTCATACTTTGTCTCAGCATACAAGGTAAGAAATCAGCATGATTATTCTGTTTCATAAATAAAATAAATCCTTTTCTCCTGAATTTTCAGACTTTTTTTATTTGTAGATACGTTACAACTTGTGCTTTTGCACCACATAGTTCCTTACTTGCCACAGGCTCAATGGATAAAACTGTGCACATATGGCGGCTTGACCTTAAGCAACCCTGTGCAGGTCAGTGTGTGAAGCTTTTGAAATCTGTTCTTTAAATTCAAAACACCTTCTGAAGACACAAAAATCCCTCATTCTTACCTGCACTTAATGTGTAATGTCAGGATTGTGTGCATGCTTTTTATCTTCTAATTAACCTGATTAATGCCCAGAAGAGGTATTCTCTTTTTGTTATTTTGTAAAGAAAAATTTAGATGTATTTTAACTTCATTAATTTGCTATATCTGTTTTTCTGATATTTGCAATTGCTTATTCTTTGGACAGTATTTAAGAGATTAATGTTATTGCCAGAGTGTTGAAAGACTTCTTGGAACCCACAATTTGTGACAAGTTGAAAATACGCTAATTGCAAGTGTAATTATCAATTAGAAATGCACCTTACCAGTTGTTATAGGTGGAAAACTAATTGTACAAATGAGATTAGTGCCATTAATTTAGGATAACTAATGGTACAAATTACACCATCACCTAAAGTTTGGGGAACAAAGGTACATATTGTCTTTGTTCGAAGCACAACAGTAAGTTTGGATTTTGGTGTGCTTTCTAAGGGCATGCAAGATGATTCCAGTGTTTGCTAGCACTTTTCTGATTGGTTGTTCAATTCAAATTTGACAGAAGTGTAGGCATCTAAGAAAATAAACTCCTCTAAACTTTGAAAATTGTTAGGTAAAAGGTAAACCCAAGTTACTGCCCTCCCTCACAAAGGAATGTCTAAGAAGCATTTCTTTTCTTAGATGAAGAACGTATAGTACTGAGAACACTTAAAAATGGGATCTATTAATGACATTGTTTCTTTGAACTGAGTATTTAATTGTTGTTTGCTTTTGGGGAGTTGTGGTGAGGTTTTTTTGAGGGAGAGGGGGTATGGTGTTGTTTGGTTTTAATTTTTTTGTTTTGTTTTTTTAACTATTTTTCATTTTCAAAGGAGATACTGTAGAAAATGAATCAAAGGTGGCTATTGAGGACTGGTCAGAGGATGATGTTTCAGCCTGGCTCCGTGCACAGGATTTAGCAGACTTTGTTGGACTTTTCAAAACGAATAATATTGATGGCAAGGAACTATTGAATCTTACTAAGGAAAGTCTTGCTAATGAATTAAAAATTGGTAAGAGCACTGAAATCCAAATAGTTTTTAATCTCTAGAATACTTTGAAATGTTGGAATGAAAGCAAGTTAGGAGTTCCATACACAGATTTTTTTTCCCACTGAAATGCCTTTTTATTTCATTTCCAGGGCTGTTAAAAACTCCCTTATATTATGTTGTCCATAGTATTCCTTTTTTTCGTGTGTGTGTTTGCTCATATCTGGAGACATACAATGCACTTCTACTCATGATGCTGTTAAATGGTCTTACCTGATTTTCTTTCTATTTTCCTTGTTCGATCTTGTATTGTTAACCTGTGGAAGAGGAATTTCAGCTTTTCTCTACAATTCATGTTTCTCACTTTGGTAAATAGGGTGGTCTATAGTTTTTCCTATCAGTCTGCAGTAGTGCTGTTTAGAATTACAGGTGTTCTCCAACCGTGAATCGAACAGTGAAATTCCTAAAAGTGCATTTGATGATGACTTTTGATAAGGATCAAGTAAAGCTTGCCTGGCTCAGACGATTTCTAATACATCAGGTTCATACACTGTCCTGTTGCTTTATTGCAAAACTGTGATTACATTTTAGAAGGAATCAAAAAAAAAGCACCATATTAGTAATGATTCCTCAGTGGTCATTAAGAAGTTTAAAGATAGTGAACTGCACTGGAACTTTTGAAATACAAGTTCTCTATTAATTTTGATGGCCAGATTTAGGTGTAAATTAGGTGCTGATACGTTTGTTAAAGTGAGGTCAAGTATAACAAAAGGCTGAATAAGGAAAGGAACCTTTTAAAAAGTACAGTGGGATAGTGTTTATTGTAGGAAGACTGCACCCTTCCTTTTTGTGTGTGTGTGTGTGTGTGTGTGTGTGTGTATGTGTGTGTAATTGATCTATATTGGATCATATTATCTCTGTGTAACAGCTGGCTTTGTTGAAGTCTAGAAGTAACAGAAATGCTGGGAATCTGTCAGGAATTGTCATCCATGAAAGACACTTGGCTTCCTCAGTTTATACAAACATTTTCCTTAGCACTGAAGTAGCCTAAAACTTTGTTGCAGCAATTGCCAGCTGAGACTAATCAGATAATGCTGACTAGAAAGTCCTGTGAGAATTGAATGTATTGTGACCTGCTACAAAGAGAGTTCTCTGTGGGGAAAGAAATCAACAAAGGTGTAGAAATTATGGCTTCATATATCTGACTTGAAAAATTGCTTTCTATCTGCCATAGCTCAAGCATTTACAAAGTAGGAAAATACTATTTGCCTAAAATGAACAACATTTTGTCTGTTACTCAAATTCCTGTTTAACTGAGTTTTAGGTGTCTACCACCATACAAATGCTTGAATAAGCATGTCCTTTCTCTCCTTGATAACCTGTTTTCTTTGCTCTGAGACTGTGATGTAAGATCTTGCTAAAGACCTCTAGAAGTTTTTCACAGTCTTTGCAGTTTGGAGGACATCAGTGTTCTTTTAAAATCCACAGGCTCAGGCACCTTTCAGTTGTGCCTTTGTAAGCCCTCGACAGCAGTGCTGTATAGCAGGTGTAGTGTAACAGAGGTGGGTATGACCAGGTGTGTTGAATGCCAACGTGAAGGCGAAGGGAAATCCAGTCTGTTGGAGGTGCTGGCAGCACCCATGCACAGCTGTACCTTCCCACTGGCACTGCTTTGTCCCGTGCCAAGGGCCAGCCCTGCAGTATCCCGTGGCAGGGTGTGGCTATAGGGCAGCGCGGCACTCACACTGTGTAAGTTGATTGCGTGGCCACCGGGCCACTGCTCTGCCATGGCTCTGCTGCACTTGCACTGGTTTTACTGATTATTTTCATTACTGACTGAAGTTCCTGTTGCACAGCAGGAGAGAGAACCTGTGGCAGAGCTGACTGGAGTGGGAGCCAGGGCTGACTGCAGGCTTTTGGTTTAGGGTGTCGTGAGACGGAGCTATGTCTCCTGTAACACAGCTGTTGACTATTCCAAGACCTGACCTCTTTGCCTTACTTGTCTGTGCTGTCCCCTTCATGTACAAATAAATTTTCAGAGTCTCTAGGCCTGCGCAGTAAAGTTCTCCAGAAAATTGAAGAACTGAGGATGACAATGATCTCAGTTTCTGTTCCTGATGAGTTCCTATGTCCTATAACAAGAGAGCTTATGAACGATCCTGTCATTGCCACAGGTATGTCTTTAAATGACATGGATTAAAACTAATTACTTGAGGGTAAAGATAGGCCCATTTTTGTGTTCCCACACCTATCTTAACATCAGACCTAGAAAGATAAATTATTCTAAATAGCTGTTGCAACAAACCAGAATTGTGATAAACGTTTAATTTGCTGAATTACAGCTCTGATAGAGAAAAATACTGTATCAAGCCACTTATTCCTTTTCTTAATATGTCTCCCTTTATGTGCCCCTTTGTAAATATAATTACAAACCTAATTACAGTGTTAGCTTAGTAAGTGCAAAATGGAATTGTGCGTCCGAGGGGGAAAAAGCAAACAATCAAATCAAACCAACCTCCCACCAAAAAAAAACCCAAAAAACTCCAGGCTCATTACTATGCTTAGCACATCATCCATAGGGCACTTAAAAGTTTGTAAAGAATGAGACTCCTTTAAATGCAGCAGCCATTGGAACTGTGATATGCCAGCAGCATGTTACGTAGTTAAAACATTTTGTAAAGAACTATTGTTTTGTAGTTCTGTTCTTGGGGGGAGAGGGAAGAAGGAGCATACAAACATCGGAAGATCAGTATAATTTTTTTTGTTGCTCTGTAAACAGTAACTAACTTCATCCAGTTCTGAGGTATTAGGGCAGACTTCTGAGAATTAAAATGGCCAAAATATGAAGACATTTGCTGACTGCTGAAGTGATAGTTGCTTTATTCAATAAGGAGTAAGGAGACAAGAGGAGGGGCATAGGGCCCGGGTTTGTATTCCGCCACAGATATTCCTGGATGGCTGACACTTAGCGGGGGCCTAATATCTGTTCTTTAAGGATCAGCAGGTTCAGCTACCAACTCTAGGAGCCAAAGTCCTAAACCTGGGCAGGTGGTGAGGGCTCTGTACAGGCACATCTCAGGGCTGGGTCAGGCCCCTGTTCAGCAAAGCAGCAGGCTTTAGCTGTGTTAGGCAATTTATGGTAACGAGCTTTTACTTCACATTATGGATTGTTCAAACTGAAGAGGAAGTCTTATTTAACTTGTGCATAATATATTTCGGTGCTTTGCAGGCAGAGACATGAAACTAGCCAGAACTGTTTATATCCACAGTAATGATTTCACATACAGTGTACTTACGCTAAATCTCAATTTTCCTGTTTGGATGTATTTCCTTACTTCCCTTTTAAATTTAAACAGTTAACATCTGCACAGTGCCACAGTGTCCAAGCCTCTGTAATATGAGCTTTTGTTGATGGTTTCTTTGCAGATGGCTATTCCTATGAAAGGGAAGCAATGGAAAACTGGATCAGCAATAGACGATCTAGTCCCATGACGAATCTTCCTCTCCACTCTCTTATGCTCACACCAAACAGAACACTAAAAATGGCCATTAGTCGCTGGCTAGAGACGCAGCAGAAATAGTTAAACCACCTGATTTTGAAGTTGTTTGAAACATTAATTGAAATTTTATGCAGCTGGAGGAATTAACTGTATCAGAAACAAATGGAAAGAAAACTTGTGTTTCTCTTCTATCTGTGGTTGGTTCAACCTTCACTGGTGGAAACTCCCAGAAAAACTTTAAGTTCCTGGTACTTCTACTTTGTGGTATTTCTGTTTAAGAATCAAGTACTCAAACTCAGTTTTTCAAATAAAATTTTCTTATAATTTTTACTACATTTATGAATTTTGAGTCTTCATCTTGCCAAGTCAGTCTTTCAGAAGGTAAGAAATAGCAAAGTATAGGATCTGTATTTCTTTTTCTACTCTAACAAACCAAAATGTATCTTTCTCTGTTCCCCATTACTGGACATGTAGTTGGAAAAGCTGGGAGAGAGTTTCTCCCATAACCATCAGGGACTGCATCTCATCCCACAGGTATATTAATAATCTTTATTTTGTATGGAAAGAATACAGTAGCTGTGCAAAAATAGAACTACAGGACAAGACTAATATAGGACTTGTACAAAATATCAAAGAAACATGAGCAATAAATAAGCTAAAGTGTAATAATACAAACTGCAAAAGGATGTGTAGAGCTGGGTATAGCTGTTTACAATGTACACAGAACACTGTAATCAAGCATGATGGGAAGAGTATAAAGCTGAGCACTCCAACTGCATTGCACTCATAGGAATGTCACTGCAGCAGTTCATTTTCAGTATGTTCTTGCCAATAAAAATCCTCATTTCCTTAAAAAAAACAATGCCTCAACTTCATCCTGTCATGCAACTGCACATCCGCTGTTCCTCAAACTTTCACGTTCACTCCATCCCTTTCTTGAGTTTCCCATAAAAACATTTACTAAGCATTTAGTTGTACCTTTTCACAAATAAACAATAAATCATTTTGCTTTAAGATAGCACCCAAAGGTGATTAGATACCCTATATAAAGTGCGATTATTGTTAATAGGCCATAATATTGTGTTCTTCAGTGCAATAACCAATATGGTCAAAGCCTCTCAATACACATGCAAATGTCACTCATTTTATTTAATTTCTTCTATATACTAAAAATAGTTATATTTACATGTCAAAGCATGGCTGCTTATAGTTTACTCATACACAAATTATTTATACTTCCTAAATGTACATCATGCAACCCAAATTAGATCCCACTAGAAAAGTGATAATTTTATTTAAAAAAAACGGCATGCATGTACAGATCTGAGTATTCTGCAGCAGATCTGCATATCTCCCTTAGCGCTGCTGTGAGAAATCAGCACGTAAGCATTTGAGAGGCATGAATACTATGCGTGAGATGCAAGAGAACCAAAAGCCAAGATTGAAGCCGTATGTGAAAGGAAAGGCTTATTTAATGGTAACATGTAATGGAAAGGATTTCTCTGTTCGAGCTCCTAGGCCAACCTAATTGAGTCTTTCTACACTAATTTGTTATTCCAGTTACTGTCACTACCCTGTGATGGTAGGAACAGTTGGAAGTGGTTGTATCCCATTGAAGACTGCTCCCTGGGACCCAGCCAGGCCGAGGCAGTCAGTGTGTTGTAGAACAGTCAGACCCTGTGATGCTGTGAGCCCAATCTACCCTGTCAATGTACAGAACAGTATTTATACATTTGATTCAATGAACGATCGCTTTGGTTTTGCCGTGGTGACATGACTGAGGTGGCCATCCTGAGTGCTGTGGGATGGCAGTTTGGCTACAGCATCGGGGTATAAATGAGAACCTTGGTTAGGTGATCTGCTCTCTGTACAGTGGGGAGGGATTTGGCACGTGAGCTCCTCACGTTCTTTTGCTTGCACACTGCTCTGGCTGCCATCTCCTGGGGCAGCACCTGTAGAGGATCCCTTAGCTGAGTAGTGTTTAACTGAGAACTGCTCCAAGTTGGAGGGCTGAATGCCTGCAGAAGCAACGTTTGTGGATAATCCGTCTGCTGCCTGAGAGTGCCAAGTGCGACTAGATTGGGTGTTTTGCTGCTGAAACCTTGCAGTCTTGTCCATGATTCCCATAAATGGGGTATTGCGAGGTCGGTGCTCAGTGCCCTGAGCTTGACTGATATTGGTGTCCTTGAGTCGAACATCTGGGCCCAGCCCCTTAACACTGCCTGACAAACTGCTGCCTGAAGTGAAGCTGCTTGATGAGCTGGCAAGAATCACACTACTGGATGGAGATCCAGAAGAGCCACCACTGGGTACAGGACTTTGCTGCCTTGAGTCACTGAAATTCATTGGAACAGAGGCTGTTGATGTGTCACCAGGTTTAGATTTACTAGCAAAAGAACGAGAAGAGAGAGTCTCATGATGCTGTGGCTGTGAACGCTGGCTGGACACAAACTTCTCATTGTGCAGTTCAGCAGTGGGATGTGTGGAAATGCTTCCAGGTGACAATGTGCTTGTCCCATCCACCTGTTGACTTCTACAGTGCCGGATGGGCAAGGGACTGTGGGGAAGATGCTGCAAAGATGATTGTGGCTTGGTGCTACATTGACTGCTTCCTGGTTTAGATCCAGGCTGGATGGAGCTCAGATGCTGATTAGTTTTTACAATCTGTGCCTGCTTTGTTGGCTGCATGATCAAGCCTGGCTCTCTCAGGTACTTGTTGCTTGTTCCGCTTTGAGGGGACACACACTGAGCTTTCTGAACACCTTCTTGAAGGGTCCTGCTAAATAATGAAGAAGCTGAGGAACATTGCAACCTTTGTGGTGGAGAAACAGATTCATTGGGGTGTGGCAGCTCATCTTCCCTATCTTGAAGATTAAAATTATCATTCACACCTGGTACAAGTCCTTCCTCCTCATTATCAGAATTGTTGGTTTGTTCAAGTAGCTGTGGAGACTGATGCTTCTGTTGCTGTGTTCTCTGTAACTGTTTGCATTCCTCTTCCACCCGAGCCAAGAGACGTTTTATCTCCTGATTGCTGGGGCAGAGCTGAGTGGCTTCCCGTAGGTCAGCAAGAGCAGCAAGTAGTTTTCTGTTCAGGAAGAAATAAGTAAACAATGAAAATTGGGGCAAATCTGTGTCCCAGCATTG
Organism: Peucedramus taeniatus; assembly: GCA_013400575.1. Taxonomy (NCBI): domain Eukaryota; kingdom Metazoa; phylum Chordata; class Aves; order Passeriformes; family Fringillidae; genus Peucedramus; species Peucedramus taeniatus. The sequence goes on along the minus strand of WBNO01006914.1, from coordinate 330,831 downwards.
CCTACTACTAATCCACCTCCACCCTTTCAGCAAAATGTCCTGATTTGTTGCTTCCTGCTGCAGATGGTGACAAATTAAACTGGAAGTTCTCCACCTCAGGAAATTCTTAACTAGGGTGGAAGTGCAGACCCAAGCGTAAACTCTTCCCTAAAGTATCCTGACACCCCATGCAGGCAGGCAGGAGAATTCTCTGCTGGGGATACTTTGTCTCACAAGCTCTTCCACAGTTACCTCCAGAGTAGGGAACTTGATGAACTCTGCTTCATGATCATTTATTGATATGTTTAGAAAAGACATGGTGAATCAAAAAGGCACCTCTTCCTGTACTTCAGCTACACCACTATAGTTTGTTATTCTTTCAACCGAAAGAGATAGTTCCTCCTCTCTCTCCCCTTATTTTTGTCTTCAACTGCTAATGATTCATCATATTCTGTCCTATCAAAGCAGCCAGTAATAAATCGTAAGCTTGGCAATAAATAATGAAGTGCTGGATTTGGGTGGCACACTCCTGGTCACATTCTGCTGAGTCATGTGGAGCAGCAGACCCATTCACAGTTACATTTAAAATAATCCCTCTTCAAATGAATTTGTTACTTTCTGGACTGCCTCATAAGTACTTACAGAGTATTCAATATTGCTATTTGGATGTGGTTGGCTTTATCTGATAAGAGAGACCTAGTACAGATGCAAAGTGCACTAAAAATAATTATTTATTTGCAAATTTGAAATGTAACTAGCAGAAAAGAACAAGTTATTAAAAATGGCAAGTTAAAAAAAAAAACCGTGCAGACAGGCAAAGAATCAAACAGTACCTGCTGTTCCTCTTGGCTCTTGCTCTGGCATAATAGGCTTCATAACACTTAGGCTTCAGATCCAAGGCTTTGGTAGCAAACTCTTCAGCCATACCAAAATCCTAATAAAGGAATCAAACACGGTCAGCTTCAGGTCATGCTCTGGCTCCAGGAGCGCAGCCAGTGCACGTGGCACAGGCTCCTGCCCCAGTCTGCAAGAGCAGGTATTTGCTCAAAGCACACAAGGGCACAGCTATGGCACCTGGTTGTGCTGGTTGATAACAAAGGTAGCAGTGTTTTCCATTCAGTCTTTTTAAAGTTCCACAAAGATCCAGTAGTTCATCATTCCACAATAACTGTATGATGTAAGACCAGCTGTAATAGATCCCCCATGGCAGCACGCCCTAATCTGATAAGCCACCCATTTATTGATATAATAAAGCCCAAGATCAGGATATAGTGAAAAGGATTCTAAAACAGCACAGACAGATGTCCACATACAACCTCAGAAACACAGTAGGATATAAGTCTCAGATTCCCAATGCTGAGGCAGAGAGGCAGCAGACTAACAGCAAGAGCTTACATTTGTTTTGCGGCGACATCGTGACAAGTTCAGGTATAATGAAACTCTCAGCTCAGTGAAGGCTTTCATTTCCTCACCAAACCCTTCCCTTGGGAACTTCCTCAATGCATACTGATAGCGCTGTGCTGCTTCCCTCATCTTGCCTTTCTGCAAATTTTAGGGAACAAGAGGTTTTTCACAAACTTTTAATATTGCAATACTGTTGCCAAAAAGCATATTTATATTTGACATCTACCAAGAGATGCCCTTCAAGCAGAAAACACAGAGACTGATTTTTTAATAAATATACACAGTTTATATATACATATATATATACATATACACATGAACTACATTGTCAGAAAACACAGTGAGAGCCTGCATGTTAATCAGAGTTTGTGTCCCTTCCTGAACTCAAACGTTGAATGGTATTTAATAATGTATATATTTACTTTATACATATATTATATAATGGTATAATAAAGGATAATACTTGCACTAATATGTACTATTAGTACCAGAAAAAAATCATATAATCTATTACTACTCTGTTTAAAACAGTAGTAATATATCAGATTATATAGTTGAAAAGGACGCATAAAGGCATTCAAACTACCTTCAGGTAGAAGTTCAATGTTCTGCTGCCAGAAAAAAAGAAAAATCTACCTACTTTATAGAGCATATTTCCTTCTTCCATCAGTTTCTGCAAAAGAATCAGGAGAATATCGGGTTTGGAGGTGGCCATTGCCCATGCTGCATTTCCTGCAAGACAAAAGGGAAGAAAGTATGTTTCTGCTGTCTACCACAGTAGAAAGCCTGGTCCTACTTCAGTATATATTCCACCTACATGGAACCAGTAATACTATTATCATCATTCGGGTGTACACATTTAAAATGCATCTATGCTGCCACCTGGACAGCAGCCAGGTATTAAATGGTCTGATACATTTCACCCCTGTGAAGGAATGTATAAATGTCACAATTAAATTCAGACCTAAGTAAGAACCTGTTATTTGATCACACTACCCAAATAATATGAAGTAGTGATTCAAATGTACTAAATACTTAGTAATTATCACATACACAACTTCATCATGTACTTGCCTACTGGCAATACGTAACTTATATTTCTTTGGCCTACCCTTTGCAAAAAATACACAGTTCTATAGTTTATTAGAAGAATGTTATTTAGAAGTAAAACTTCCTAATCTAAATCATTAATAGTGCCAGAATTATGTATCAGTAATAGCACAATCATAATTTTCTTGTCTTAAGGCAATATATTGAGGCAGCATAACCATATACAGTGACTCCTCCAGACCTCACCATCAGCACACATCAAAGAAGGAGCAGAATAAAAGTCCTTGCATTTCCTCACTTCTAAAGTGAGATTTGCGTGTCTGCCTTTAAAGGAGATTGTTTCCTTTGGGTGGGCATCAGCAAACCAGACAGCCCGCAAAAATCTGGTGGTTTATTTCATCTGCTTTACAGAAATAACTAATTCTGGCAGAGCAGAGCCCAGTTGTTTGTCATGGTGCAGGGCAGTTTCACTAACCCAGCTTAGCTCCCTTTCTCAGCAGCATGACCACGACTGAGGTATTGCGGCAGCCAATTGCTCTGTCCAGTGGCCTCATGCCACTGTGGTCCACGTGCTCAATCATTGCTCCTTTCTCCACCAAATACTGCACCTGGGAGAAGAAATGAGACATGCCTTGTAACATGGCTTTTGGTAGGGAAGGCAGACCAAGGAAATATTTAAGGTACCATGTAATCTTCTTTGAAACACACTGAGCATACGCTGCTGAGTACAGTACAGCCATCTAAAACCCACCAAAGGCACCACCACAGCACAGGCAGGCTAGAGTGAAGCAGCAGTTCTTTCCCATAACCATTACTTGCTCAAGTGCCACCAGCAGTGATCTTGTAAGCAAAGAGGCACCAACAGTCCTGCCCATGGACAAGCCCCACAACCCAGAGCGACGGGCCTGCTCAAGAACCTCTTTACTGGCACTGTCCCTGTCCCAGCCTGGTCAGTAGCTGAGCACAGACCTACTGAAGGGATCAGTCTAGGCAGGGAAATGGGAGCTGGCACCACTCCAGGACAATGACCTACAGCAAAGGCAGGGACAGGAAGGAGCCTGGACACCCCTCATTCTCCAGCAGTCTCCAGTATCCAGTGTCATGAGCAAAAACACACACAGTGTCTGAAAACTACCAAAACCACTATGGAACCTGAGGACTTATTTACAATTTCAAGTTAATTCAGTCAAAGGCTGAATGGAAAACATGCTACAGCAAGTTACATGCCACAGCAGCACCTGAAACAGACCTTGTGTATGGGAGCTGCAGAAACACAGATGTGAGTGTGAGAGGCTGCGTGTGCTGTTCTGTCCAGTTCCTTGCTGACCTCTCAGATCTGAGGGTGCCCTTCCTCTTCTTACACCTCTTCTTGAGGTATTCCCCCTACAAAGCACCAACTGACCAGGATCCTGAGAATGGACCTCTGTGGGTTTGCAGCATAATTCTGGGCTTTTACTTCTCTAGAAAATGCTTTCCTGAGCAAACATTTTCACTGCAGTAAAGATGAGAGCAGTGTAACCCTCTTGGCTACTTCCCCAAATTTCCTGTTTTAGTAGGCAATTTTTTTTCTAAATTCTAAATTTTTGTAACTTTTTCTTAAATGTTATGTTTTGTTATACTTACAATATCAGCATCCCCATAAAAAGCTGCCAAGTCTAGGGGTGTTCGTCCATTTTTGTCTGTCTGATCAGTTGCTGCACCTTTCTCTACTAAATACTGAACTACTTCCTTGTGGCCTTTCAGACATGCCCAGCTCAGAGCTGTCAGTCCTTCCTTGTCTAGAGATGAAACAGTTGCACCTGTAAAATGAATATGAACTTTGTTATGAAGATTCTCTGTTTAAACAGAAAAAATCCTTAACTCACCCAGATGCAATCCCTGGTACAGCTGTAATCTGCTATTTATTTTCTACCTTCAGAAAGGAGAAATTCCACAGTGCTCAGATGTCCTTCACAAGAAGCCACCATCAGCGGTGTCCGGCCTTGCTTGTCACTTAAATTCACATCAGCCCCATGGTCCACTAGAAGTTTAGCAATCTGAAACAGAAAATATCAATTTAAAAATATATTCCTTGCACCAGTGGGGGTTTAGATTGGACATTAGGAAAATTTCTTCTCAGAAAGTGCTGTCCCTCCCTGGCACAGGGGCAGGGGTGGAATTCCCATCTGCCTCATCCCTGAAGGTATTTAAAAGCCACATGGGTGTAACACTTCAGGACATGGATTACCGGTGGCCTTGGCAGTCCTGGGGAACAACTGGCCTTGATGATCTTTTGAGGGCTTTTCCAATCTTACCAACTCTATGATTTTATGAAATTGGCAGATTGAGATTTCAGCCATAATATGAACTTTTAACAAAGAGGACTAAAGTGGTATTTATGGCAACCACTGAGAAGTTCTATGTAGCTCAAGCCCTGACTGCAGTTCAAGGCCTTCTCCTTGACAGGAGAGGCCAGCATGAGGAAGGCTTCTGAATCTAAGGTTCTCTCTCTGCACAGCAGCAGTATAAAAGATCTGAAATCATCTCTGATCTTGGTCTAGGAAATAAAATATTTTAAACTCATAACTAAGACTATTGTGAGGCCAATGTGTTTTTTAAAGTTATTTCCAAGGATACAAAAGGTTTTGAAGTGAAGCTTCTGAGCACATCCCTCTGAAGCAAATGCAAACATATATTAGAAAATTGACACTAATTATTTTCAAAACTAGAGACGGGAGGAATCAGGGACCACCTCCCAGAGGATCCCCAGAGCTTGTGCCCGACCTGCCAGTGGCCCTGCCGGACGGCGCAGAGGAGCGGGGGCACGCCTCTCCTGCTGGCTCTGGTCACGGCCGCTCCGTGCCCGAGGAGTAACCTGCACACGTCCAGCTTCCCTCTTCCTGCAGCAGCTGTCAGGGCTAGAAAAAGCATTTGCATCAACATGAGCTCTTGGCTTTTTTGGCCTTTGGACACATACACATTTCATGAGTGTTACCGAATCCCCATTCTTTCAGCTTTTCACTGCGACACTTATTGAAAGCTGAAAAGAACAAAAAAAAAGAATATGCTTTGTCCATCATTACTTTTCCCCCCTCTTCTATTTTGCTCATATTGTGTTTTAAACAGAACTTGAAATTTAAATTTTGTTGTTTGTGTTGAAGCCTCACCAGTCATGTCAACAAGTATTAAAAAATCAGTAAATGTGTGACTTATGCAAGAATCAGCAAAGGACTTGCTCCTCCAGCTTCTAAAGCCTAGTAACTTCCATTTTCTTCTTACTAAGAAGTGGGTCAAATTCTGAATTTCCTGTTATTTTTAGCATTTTCAAACATGATCAAGTGGATTTTTTTTTTAATTCCAATGAATGCTGAAAGTAAAGGAAATTACAAACACTGCAGGAAGAAGTAAATTTTTATTTTTTAGCATTTGTCTTACCCATTCCCTCCTCAGTTGATGAAACTGCACTGTGTAACAGTTATAACAACTGTTTAGAGCCAAACAACTGGAAAATAACTGTTATGGATATCAGTACTACAAGCAAAAAAGTCGAGCCTTGTTCAAAAAACCCCCTTTTAGGGAGTTCACTTCCTCAGTGAGTGAAGATTCCTAATGTATTATGCAAGGATTTCAACAAAAAAACACTGTCAGGAAAATATCGAACAAAATTAATTTAGAAACAGATGTATGGCTTTTGGAATTCACAGGATTTGCAACAAGGGTTTTGTACACATGTAGGAACAAAGCACATCTGCTTCTCTAGGATGTGAGAGGCCACTGACCATCATCCCAATGCTGCTCCCCCACCCTTGTCTGTTTCCAAGGCACACCAGGGAAGTGCAGTGCAGGCATTTCAGTCTGCCTTAAGAACTACATTTGGCCTTTCCCAGATGTCCAAAGGCAGGTCTCTCCTTCCACTGCCTAATCAGAACAAAAGAGGTTATGGCCCAGCTTTTCCTGAAAACTAATGACATTTAAACAAAGGTTCTCAGACAGAGAATCCCATAAAATTCCACACTAAAACTTAAGGACTATATTTCTGCAATTTTCCATTTAGTTAAAAAGTCAGTAATTTACAGTAATTTTAATATAAAATAGTCCTTTAATACTTGAGATGAATAGATTCAGTAAGTTAAAATCATACTTATAAACTGCATTTTATTATTAAAACCAGTATTTTCCATTATTTTTATTATGGAGAATCAAATTTAGAAATTAAGATTAAACCCCCTTTATTCTTAAATTAGCAATGCTAATTAGGAAACACACAAGCAGGGAATACCTGTTTCTCCCCACAAGGCATCAGTGTCATTGATGTCCATGTCATGGTCTTTTTCAACTGTCAAGATGTAACGAACCACCTGCCAAAAGAGCGAGCAGAGATGTGCTGAGCCACAAGAGCATCAGCTGTCACTCACATACATACACACAAGGGATACAGCAAGGGAGAAAAAGATGTAGAACAAGTGAGAGTGCTTCTCTCTCAATGCATTTAATCAATAGAAAAGAAAATCAGTATTACTCAAAACAAATTCAGTAGGACTTCAGAATGACTTGAAGACAAGTGAATGTTATTGAAAACAGTTTTAAAAAAGGCCAGTGCTCTTCTGTGGATTTGCTGTTTGGCATGACTATGAACTGATGAGCTCCCATGTGGCATATATAGAACAAAATAATCAAAGTAAACAATGGCAAAAAGAAAGCCTCCCAGTTCAGCAAGGAAATCCAGATCATCTAAAACAAGAGAGCAGAAATAAGAATATTTACATACATTTTGTAAAATGGATAGGTTTTTCCTTCCACACTGGTTATAGCTTACCTGATTTTCTAAATTTCTTTCCAGAATGGTCTAAGCATATGTTGATAAATGGTATTTTTTAAAGCTGAAATAAGCTTTAAATTAAGTTTTGCTGTGTTTCTACAATATTAAGGAAATCTGTGTTTTGAAACCACCTGCTAAAAGATCATTAAATGAAAGCTTTTTCTCATGACTGTTTTAAACAGATTTTCTAATGGGACACATGGTCACTGAGGCTGCAGTAAACAGGTGAGGGAGGAGAACCAGTTTGGGATGCTAAAGGAAAAAACAAAGGCAGGAAAGGAAAAAGGATCTGGGTGTTTTCAGGCTGAAAACTGCTGTATACAATGTATGGAAAATATGAGAATTCAAAATGCTAGGACATAATTTATTAAAATTCATGAAACACACAGATCTTCATCCCAGCTAAGAATACAGCATCTTAGTGTCTTAAAAATAGAGAAAGATGGACATTCTTCAGGTATGGATTTATGATTAATGTGATCTCTTTTGTTGATATTCAGGAGTTGACTGCTTTCATTTAATCAGTTGACAGTAAACAAGATTTTTCATGGGAGTAAAGGAATTATCCATTCATCCAAGTTAACCATAGCTCAGAATCCTCAAGTTTATATTTTAAGTCTGTGATGCTTATATACCATATAATAAATTAACTGCACATAGGCATTTCTATATTTGAATCATTTAAACAACTTCAAAGAACAGATTCTTTATCTTATAGCAACTTAAAACTAGATTTAAAAGAAATAAATATTGAAACAGCTTTGTTGAAGAGATTTTGTTTCCACTTCAGTACATCACTTACTACACAACTAAGTCCCCTAGCCTAGTTGATCTTCATTCAAGTATCTTTACTTACCCATGACTTTCTACCAAGGTTAGTTTATTTCCCCAATGAACAGAAGACATACTTGTATTAGCTAAATATCTAAAGCATTTTAAGCACTTCTTATGTGTTTATTTTTAGTGTTCCTTCCAAAATTTCTGTCTAAAGTGACACTGAGCTGAAGTCTGTAAGTTGGCATGTGCATCAAGCTAAAATCTGAAGCCTGCATGCAATGAAAAATTGGAAGAAAAAATTCAACCTGAAGTAGAAACATACTTGGGTGGATCAGTGTTACAGAAAATCATCACCACGACTAGAGATTTAGGACTACTTCCAAGGACAGGGAGGAGAAAGTAGACAAAAAAAATTATATATGAACCAATCCTGAAGCAGACTGTTCTATCGGATACTCAGCTAGAGCATTTAAACCAACTGCTAATACATACTACAATAAGTATCAGAAGTGTCAACAATTCTATCCAAGCCTCTTTTAAAAATAGCTGCAAGCACTGCTGTACAATTCTGATGACTTCAAACGAATCAGGAAGTACCTGCATTCCCAACCCACCTGGCAGTGTCCCATGCTGGCAGCTGCTGTGAGAGCTTGTTGCAGTGCCTGGCGCTTCCTCAGTGAATCCTGCTCTTGGGAGGGAGCCACCCAAACCAGGCCGAGCAAGAACTCAAGGATCCCGCAGTGCCCTCTCAGTGCACTGTGGACCAAAGCACACTGGCCCTTCTTGTCTGCAAGGTCAGCCTGAAGGGGGGAAAAGGGAACACCTGAGGTTAAAAGATGCAGTGAAAGGCTGTGGAGAGGAGATGCTTCAGATGAAACCGAGAGAACAGCTCTTACTCTTGACTTACAGGACAAGGGGGAATATCTGGGGAATTACAGGCCCAATAGCCTCACCTGAGCAGCTGGGAAGGTGATGGAAAAACTAATCCCAGAGAGCACTGCCAAACACAGGAAAGACAAGGTAAGCAGGACCAGTCAGCCTGGGCTTGTCAAGGGGAGACTGTGCTTAGCCTGCTGGACAGCCAGCAGCACTTAGGGGACTAGAGGGTGGGTGAGGAGAGCTGGGGATGCCCTTGACCTCGACTTTAGAGGGCTCCAACACTCTCTCAGTAACAGTCACTGACAAGCTGATGGCAACAGGTCGTGAAAGTGCACAGTGAGAGGCACCCAAAACCGGCCAAACAGCTCTGCCAGAGGGTTGTGACCAGTGGCATGTGCAAAATGCTTCACAGAAGTCTGGACTCACCCCTCAGGCCTATGCCTGAAAATTATACACTTAAGTAATCAATAACAGCTTTTTTAGGCCTTTGTATGACTCTTCTGGCTGCAGGCTTGGCAATCTTTGTGCACCAGCTTACCTTTGCACCTTTTCTGCACAGCAGTGACACGATGTTCATGTGACCTGCAGCGGCTGCGTAACTAAGGGCTGTCATCCCGTTCTCTGAAGTTCCATCAATAGCAGCTCCAAATTCGAGTAAAAGAGAGACGACTTCTTCATGTCCAAGGTGTGACTGAACACACAGTACTGGAGCATTATTCAGTACTTCAGTTCTGTAATTCACATTTGCTCCTGCCAAAATCAGCAGCCGACTCACCTAAAATTCAATTTAAACAAAACAATTTTTTCCTCAGATTTGTGTGAATTTGATATCTTGATCAGGTACTCATTTGTTGCGCCCTAATTTTGTTGCAGATTTTATTGGCAGACATCAACTTTAACACATATATAGCAATATATCAGTTTAAAACTTTCTCTTAGTAAATATATTATTGTATTACTGAGCACTGCACTCCCAAGAGAAGACCTGTCTCTCCCCTGAAACTCACTACTCTCATCACAATTACATATGTGACTTGCTGCTATTCTGCAACTACCTCCATTAAGAGAGAACCAGACTGCATAAAAAGAAAATCTCAAAAAAATGGCCAGAGCAGGCACGTGTGTGTTTATGTACACACAAATTTCCTGCTAAAGCCTTAGCAGTTGGCTCAAATTCCAACTGACCAACTTGGATTTTACTATCCATCATCTGGAGATTCAAATAACAGTGCAAAGTTGTGGAATTTAAAATCCCTTCCTCTCACAGTATTTTCCCCTTTTACAACTGACACTTTCCCACAGAAGCAAAGATCACTGAGCTCTGCCCAGCAAGGCCATGTGGGACATCTAAGCCACAAAAATGCAGCCACACACTCACCTCTGCTACAGAGCACAGCTACAGAAGAAAAAAGGAAAAAACCCTTCTTTCCATCAATACTATCAAGGAAAACTGATCTGAACTTTAGCAACAGCTTACAAAAGTACATGAAGTCTTGTCACAAAAGGGTTCAGATGCAGGTGCTTTTCTGCTGAAGGGTTTCACTGACTTCAGCATTCCCCTGCCCAGTGCCAGACAAAGCTGGCTGTACAGCCCTGCTGATGTTCTTACCTTCACATTGGGTGTGTAAATGTTTCTTAGAGAAGCCAGGGCTGTAGACAGTCCATCAGTACTATAACCAATCCACAAAGCTTGGAGATGACTGGAAGAAATTCCGGTCCTTTTACTGAGACCCTAACAGAAATGATGTAACAGAAAATCTCTATAGAATTAGAAATCCTATTTTAATCTACAACTCAGTATAAAAAGAAATAAAATCTGGATTGATAGCACTACCAAATATTTTGCATAAGCTCCCAACAAATTATTCAAGCAAGTCAGAGGAGAACCTCTACGATGCGTTCATATGAATAGGTCATAAAGCCTACTAAGCTGCAAGCTTTACCTTGAAAATATGAGCTTTAAGTATATGATGGCCAAGTTCCATAGTTTGTTGACGGTTTAACTTTCCCTCCTGTCGAGAAAACATGAAAGCCAGTAGAGCATGTCCATTCCTAATAAAAGAGATTAAGAGAGAACCACTTTTATAACTGTATTTCAGTAAGTATTCTAACACACCTTTATGCCTGTTATAACAGTTCAACTTTGTCAGACTACTGAAACATACCATCACATCTAAACAAAATTCTTTCCATAACGAAATAATGCAAAATGAAAAATGGCCAATTCTGAAGATGAAACACTCCTGGTATTTATTTCTGTGCTGTCCCCTCAGAGGAGGCCTGTGTCAGCTTTGAAATGTCTGCATTCTCAGAGCCAGGAACTGCAGGCCTCTCAGAAAGAAGCCAATCCTTTTAGAAGCACAAGATCTGAGTACTTGCGAAATTTGAGCGAAAACATGTATTTAGTAATTCTGCACCTACACTAGTGGTCATCAATGTTTTTAGGAAACTGAGAGCAGCACAACCCTGAGAAAACAGGGTTATCATATACTATCTGTTAATCAGACTATATGCTGGAACTGGGAAATTAGCCATATGCTAGCTGAACTCTTCAGCTGAGGGGGGGGGGAGTTGTGGGAAGGGACTTCTCACCCCATCTTCACACATTTCTGAACAGAACTTTCCACAATCAGAAGCTTTACCCGGGCCCAGGCGGCTCCCACTGCTGCTGGGGCAAGCGCTGGGAGTTCCCAGTGTGGTGGGACCAGGGCTCCACAAGACTGCAAGCCCTCAGTCCCACCTACAGAACTGGTTCTGTTACAGCCACTTGAAATGTCAGACAAGTCTTGGGCTCATAATAATTTTAAATGTCAGCATTATTTATTCTTCTGTAAAACCCAAAAGCTGTAAATCCCAAGGAACATGGAAAAAAAAAAAAAGGGAGCTGACTGTGAGAACATGACAAACAGTAGCAGCCACTGTCTCCAACTCAACCAACTCTGGCTCTCCAAGTCACAGAAAGTGAGCTAGAACAAACTAGAACAATGGCAGCGGGATATAATTACAGCACAAAATGTCTCAATATTTTTACTTTTATAAAAGCACAAATGATCTGTTCCTTCTATTCCTGCATTCTACATTACATAGACAAGGTGCTGCTGCACAGGATTCTAAACAATTTTGCTGTGTTAGTACCAATATAGCACTCTCATTTCTCCATGAAGGTAGCAAAGTCAGATGCAAACTTCTGACTTCCATAAAGTCAATTATGCATTGTAAACTTTGAATCTTAAGTCACATTACCTCTAAATAAGTTTTTGTTTTGGAAAAAATTAGGTGTACTTGTATTTTAACATCACTCTTTCACCAATTGTTGCAACCAAATAAAAAAAACTTAATTTGGGTTATTTGAGCATAAATTACTGCCGTATTAATTTACCTTGGCTCACATAAGAAGTCAGTATTTTCACCTTCTGCTCTCCAGACAAGCCATTCCCTGAAGGAAGGATGGCAGAACATGCGTGTTTTGTCACGTCTTTTGATCAGAAAACACGAAAGGGCTTCCATCCTCTGGCTGAAGTCTTCCCACTGTTGTTCACTGTTTATTTGTCCTGCATTAATAGCCTGGAAAATCTGGTCATCTGTCATGGGATGCAGGGATGCCAATGCCACATTCAATATGGGCTGAGCTCGCTCAAAAGCAGAGTTTGTCATGAACTTCATATTGCACTGCAGTAAGTACAACTCTGACAGAGACACAGGAACAACCTTGTAGCTTGCACTTTTGATTACTAAATGACCTTTTTGGAAAAGATCCAGAGTGAGTTTCAAATAGAGATAAGATCCCAGGCTTCTCATGATCAGGTGGTTACTCACTTTCCCAATTGTAGCTGCATCAGCTTTTCCATTTAAAGACATGTTGTTTATAATTTCCTGACTGTTATTAATTCTGTACTGAATATAAGCATTCAAATCATCTTGAATTCCTTTGTTGTCTGGAAAATTATCCAGGGATATTGCGATAAATGGTAGTGAACTTACCACTTCCTGTGAGGGAGAGGGGGGGAAATAGAGAAAAAAAAAAAAAACAAAAACAAACCAAAGACATTACACTGTTCCAGCACTGAGAACTCAACAATGCATCTCTGCTACATTTCCCTTCTGTAGTGAGTACCAGATTAAAAAGGAATTCAGTAACCCTGAGATGGTTTTGCAAATACTGCCTCCTCATAAGAGGTAGAACAGTATTTCTACATTTTATCATTTTTCATAGGAAGGTCACAAATATTTCACAGACCAAACTCAACAGTTGAAGGGGATAAGATATGACCACTTCCAAGTCAAGGAAACGGAAAACAGTTACCAGAACTGGACCCTAAGACAGGCCAGGGAAAGGGGGAGGCAAAAGGAATGATCTATTAGGCAGGAATGTTTTGTTAAGAATTATCACAAATGACAAGGGAGAAAAGATTCCCCTTATCATTTCACCTTCCAGTAACCATGTACCAGAAAGGTGCTGTGTACACATCCCCAGCCCCATGTGCTTGAAGGTACAAGTACCAAGTACAGCACAGGCATTTCAGCAGGTTCACCTGAACACACTTTCATGTTTCTGTTACACAAAATACTTTTATGCTTATGTAAATAAAGATCCAAAAGACCTTTATTTAAAAGAAACACTTTTGTAACTTCTAACTTAAACCAGAAACTTCTTACAAAGAGTCATATATCAGAAAGGTTTAGCAAACACCTCCAGACTTTCACAACACAAAAAGGAACTATTCCACTTTATGTAATTAAATGGATTTCAAAAAGCTGCACTTTCAGACTCGCGCGATGTTTTAAGCAAAGACACTCTTCTCCAGTCTCCAGAGAGGGAATAGTCTCTGCTACAGAAATCCCTTCTTAAACCCAAAAATTTAGTTGAGAAATAAACTCCTCAGCCAGTCAAACACTCTGAGTGCTAGTGGTAAGAAGGCAGAGAAGAAATAAACTCTTGGAGACTGTAGCACACCTGCACCTTAACACTGCATTCCTGACGTACAAGGGAACAGACTCAAATTTCACCATTTCTTATATTAGCAACTCTACTGACAGCTGCAATAAAGTGATTCACAATGGAAAAGGCCTATTGTATCTGTGCACTGCAAATAAACATGTAACAAAGGAAGGAAAAAATCCAAGAGATTCTGAGTTCCTCTAAACCCAGTATTTTTAATAATAATGCAGCTTCACCAACATAAATGATCGATTTGGTCTTTGAGAGTAAGAAAAGCATTAAAAGGTGTTTTTACCTGGAAATTAGTTCTTACAGTCACAATGAGCTTCAGCCAGGGAGGAAACTTATAGATTATACTTGTGATAAATGAAGAAATTGTGTCACCATAATCAGGTTTATGAAATTCAGCATCATTTAAACCATCTACCAAAATTATGTAGTCTTCCTCAGGAATCTTCTGCTCTGAAATTTGAGAATAAAAAAGGAAAGGATAAGAACACATTCTCCCTTAAAGTGATGCGCCTTTATTCTCAAATTCCATATGTCAAGAAACAAAAATGTATCTTTATGCACACCAGTACATCTTACGGCATTTAAGCATTATTTAGGAGATTAAAAACAACATTAGAAGACTAAAAACAGTTTTAACAGGAATTATATACTCTGTTCATATGTAGGCAAAGCCCCCATTCTGCCACAGATCAGGTATCCGCTCAAGCTGGCATACGCTGGGAAGCAGCTGTTTTCAAGGGGAGTTTGTTCGGGTTTTATTAAATACAAAAATCACGTTGGTACATGCTTTCTTTTACGCACCATACTGGAGGGAATGGCTGCAGCTGTGTCAGGGGAGGGTTAGGGTGGATATCAGGAAAGGTTCTTCCCTCAGAGGGTGCTGGGCACTGCTCCCCAGGGAACGGGCACATTCTCAAAGCTGCTGGAGCTCCAGGAGTGTTTGGACACCACTCCCAGGGATGCCCAGGGTGGGACTGCTGGGGTGTCTGTCCAGGGACAGGAGCTGGATTGATGATTCTGGTGGGTCCTTTTCAGCTTAGGAGATTCTGTGATTGTTGGAAATCTGCCACATTCATTTTAAAAGCAAGCAAAACCTACATCCACTTTGCAGATGTTTAGGTCCAGAAAATTAGAAAGTATTTGACAAAATTCAAACACATCTTAAAACAAAATCCTTTAATGTGAATGTGCCAGCCTTCACTTCAAGCTAATAGCTGTCTTCCCGTTTTCTAGTAAAAAAGTAAATATAAAATTTCTGTGACCTGTAAGAAGTTTCACAGAATTTTAATTTAAACATAGATCAACTGTTTAAAACCCATCTATTATTGTTACAAACAACTAGCACAATTAGGGAATTCCTTTGTCCACGAATGTTCTGCTTTATTTATTTTTAATACTTTTCTCCACTCTTTATGCAATTTAGATTCCATTTCCAAGTCACTTCCTGCTTAACGTACCTCTCCTGAGGTTTGAAAGTGGTTCCAACACTCCCCTTTTAAAAGCTGCTGCTGGATCCTGGACACAAGACCTCAGGCTGAGCATGCTCTGCAGGTGAGGCTCTCTGATGAGGAGATCTCTGTATGCTGTTAACTGATGTGAGCGGCAGAGCAAAGCTGCCACACTGTGCACGAACTCGGGGACGAGACACGTGTATGTGTTATCAGCCTGGCAGTAATGATAAGCAACCACCTGCAGAATTACAAAGCAAAAAGCATTACTCTTTCATAATTTTGGTTGATTACTAGTTAGTGCAGTTATGATAGTGTTGATCAATTTCTCTCTCAACTACAAAATCCTTTTCCGTGTTAGATCCCATGCGGTATCAGTCTCTGATAGTCTGGGTCAAACACATGGAGGAAGGCAATGAAATAGGTTTTTGACCTTGCAGGGCATGCAGAGAGGAGAAGAAACCAAAGTGTCAGATTCTGGCAGGAAAACATAATTTGAGTTCATGGCATTTGGATATAGTGGGTAAGCAGCTGATTAACTGAGCATAAAAGTAACCTGAGGGTCTGACTAGGTAACCTAGTAGCTGTAATTTGACAACACCATGTCCCACAATTTGATCATCAGGCAAAAGTAAATGACAGACAGCTATTAAAGACATAAGCAAATGGAGAAATATGACAAGTGCCTTTATTCTGAGTATTCCAAAGCTGTGTATTACTTAAAAATAAACCAGGACATAATCCATATTTCTTTGGGGTAAAAAAACCCAAAACAAACCACAAGGAAAACATGGTGTTCACAGTGAATAAAAAGCCTGCACTTCAGTGGTTTTCATAACACTGCTTTAAATGAATATGTATCACTTTAAAGACTGCAAATGTTGAAGATCTCATGTTTTCCCTACAATTATTCATACAAAATATGTAATTCAGACACTCATTAATTTTACTACTTAGGCAAAAAATAAAACACCTAACATACTAATCTAATACAAAAATTACTTCAGGCTTTCAGAGGATGGAAAATAACACTACATGGAGACTCAACGTGTATCATAGCACATAGATGGGTTATATAAGAACCAAACATTTTATCTTCCCTGCCTCTCCCTGGCCCAAATTTTGCTTTTGGAAGGTACACTGAGCAGCTCCCTGTAGAAAACATACAGCCCCTTTGGCAAGGAAAGGATCCCAACCTCCCACATCTGCACAAAACTGATGAGATATTGTTAAGGTAACTCTTTCTAAGACCACACAGGATTCAGGTGATCACCTGACAAGTACAAGCGGCAGGCAGCTGATTTCACCCCCCAAACAGAGCCATCATGCAGAGGCACCGTGGTGCTGCCCCTCTCCCAGCACCGCCCGCAGCCTCCCAGGGGCTCTGCAAAGCAAACTGACCCCCAGGTTAGAGGGTTCTAACACGCTGAACATCTCTTAGGAAGTGAAAACTCACCTTTGAAGCGAGGCGTCTCACAGAATCCCCTGTTTGAGTTTTGTATTCAGGAGTACCAGGACAAGTCAGAGTCTTCATTGTATTGGTGTCACCTGACAGAGGGGAACACGGGGGTAACTGGCTTAAGGGAATCTCCTGACAGGAGTCACCACCTGCTTGCAAAAGGCAACAAATACAAGAGAAACCAAATTTGCTGATAGGAGATTGCTTTCTAGGAAAACACCACAGATTATCTTACTGCTAGAGTAAAAATTGAAAATGAGCAATACCATTAGAAAAGAAGCCTGCAACTAGTCTGATAAATACAGGCACACATTTACAACTTTATGATTTTAAAACAACTCAACTGACTTTTAGATCAAAACTACAGAATTACTGAAAGTAAAACCATGCTGATGTGAAAAGTTTCCTTCAGAAAATTACACATACAATGCCTCATTTAATCTAGTAGTTACTATATGACTGAACTCTTGGGAAATCTATCATTGTTACTATTAGTAATAATAACACTTGAAGTGTCAGGCAGGGAAATAGCAGAAATGACAGTCAGACCATCCTTCCAGTTAATCAAGGCACTGGACTGGTCTGGTGACAGGATGCTATGGATCCCAGTAGAAGACAGAAGGGGTTTCTCCACAGCTTTATTCTCACTTCTACTAAAATTCTATGGAAAGCATACATAGTGGGTACACAGTGGGAAAGAAACACTCACTGCTCCCTTTCCAAACTCGTGAGAGACAAGGCTTGCTGCAGTCAAATCCTCAGTTTGGGTTACACACTGCCTGATAAGAAGAAGAGATCCTGCACACTGTCACTGTGTTACACCACCTCTCTGATGGGCTGAGCCCACATTATGTCAGTTTGAAGGTATTTGTCAGAACACAAAATTTTAACTTCTTCCTTTGCTCATTGGAAGAAAGAAGTGTTTGCTAAAGACTTGATGACGCCTGACTACCTTAACCCAAAAATGCAAACATGTGACTTCTGATGTCAGCACATTAACCCAGACCATTATACAGAAAAGGAACATACTTTTAGGAGATGAACTTGGGCTGTTGGAGGCTATTTGTCTCATGCGACTTCCATGGCAGCTGAGTGCCACCAGCCGTGAAATGACTGCAGTCTTCCCAAATCCCACATTTCCAGTAATGACTGCTCCCCTGCTCTCTGCTGGGTCAGCATTCTGCAGTTTTTCTTCAATGGCGTGAAACAGCCATTCTCTTCCAACAAACACTGAGTCTGTGGTTATGCTTGGCACCTCAAACAACAGCGGCTTCAGCAAAATGTCCTGAGGCTTATAGGGGATGAAACGAGCTGAAAAGATGTGTCAGGGAGGAAAGTTTACCATAAGAAACTTGACATGCAATCAAACAGCACAGTTTCAGAAGGTAACATCATTTAGAAGTTTTGTTACTATCAGTCATAATGAGACATTCTAGTGCGTTCACCAGGAAAGCAATAAAATACGATTGCCTCAGTTCAGGTCACCTCCATAATTTTTGCACGAATTAAATTGTGCAGGAAAGAAGCTACAGGTACAATCTATTTTTTTACAACTGAACTTGAGCTAGCAAGTTGTAGAATCCAAAAAAGTTTTCTTAATAATGCATTAATAATTCTACAAATGGGGAAGCACCATTTTTCAGTTTAGAGCAAACTATGTGCTGAACATCACTGTGTTAGGCCTTCAAATCTGTAAAGATATTTACAGAGAAACAGAAAGAAGCACAGAGAATAACATAATTTTTCTGTTTACAAAAAAACCCTTAAAGTAATAAAAAAAAAAATTACTACCTTGTTTTTCTGTACTTTTCAAGTCACAGGATCAGTAGTTACAGCTTTGATTACTTTGATATATGTTTGGGAAACACCCAATAACTTTGGAAAGAATTTGGGCTTGTTTGCATAAAATACATTAAAATTTACAGGAATAATAATATTCACCAATAATATGCCTCAAAGATTCATTAGCCAAATGCAGTGTTACACAACTTCTGTTTCAGCATTAATCTATGACTGCGAAAAGCCATAAATGGAAGAGGGCAGCATAGTATCTACATACGATCCTCAAGATCAGTTTTACTAGGAGTTCACTTAAATTTTTCTGCCTTTAATTGTTATTGGTTGTAACAGATGCACACACATTCCATCTCTAAACCACAGCATTGTGCAGGAAAAAGTGTAAGCAAGCATCTTGTTGGCAGACATGCAGAGTGACTTGTCAGCTGCACTCCACAATAACTGTGAGACAGGGCTGCTCACAAAGCTGGCAGCCCACCCATGCTCCAAACTGCTGAAGGAATGTGTGACTGTGCCAGACAGATGCAGGTGTAAATATTTCTGCCTTTACCTTCCTGCTGCACTCTTCCGCCAGCGGTGTTGTGCCAAGGTAAGCGAATTGAAGTTCGTAAAGGAGTATTTCTTTGTCCATCCAAATAACTCAAATCTTCCAACTTGGTTGAACTTGTTGCTAGAGTATTAAAGAAACGAAGCTTATTATTCTCTCATCGCAAGTTACAAAGAATATTATTATTCATTACAGTCCTTCATCTGCTAGTTATTTACATAGAAGTTTTTCTAGACAATGGCAACAAAGTCATTCACGTTGCGACATTAGTCAGCTTGATTGAAATGCATTTTGTAAAGATTTAGTTGGGTTTTTCTCTGTTTAAATGGCCCTTAGTTCACCCATTGAGAGAGTTTTCTTTTTTACTGTAGGAACAACCACATCAGCGAGGTCAGAAGTGTTAGAACAGGTTCAGGTATCACCTTCTAATACACTACCTGTCACCAGGCAGTGTCCTGGAATAACTGATGGACTCCTGAAGTGTTTCAAAAGTCCTGACCTATTCAATACCTACCAAAAAGCATGGTAAGAGCCTTCTGGATCACAGTTTTAAACAAATGAGGTAATGCTCATCTATTCAGTTCAGAACACAGGCTTTTTTATTTTTATCCTTTAGAGATACCTTCATACTAACAACAGAAAGATTCAAAAGAAATGTCCTATCATTAATAACACCCTTGAGTTTTGACCTCAGGACTTTACCTGCAACGGAGTTTGGACGAGGCATTATTAAAGAGGCAGAACTGTGAGTGTAAGGAAGGGGACCCTCTCCTGTTGGTACTTCTTTTGGCAAGTTCTCAGAAGATCCAATGGCTTCCTCTTCTGCAACTGGTGAACAATTATCTGTCCTTCGATCACGGCTGATGCCTTGGTGTTTTCCAGCTCTGAGACTCCCATCCTTACTCCATTCTAAGCTGGATCCACTACGATCATCATTTTCTGATGAACTTGTTATAGTGGCTGAAAAAAAAGGGGGAAAAACCCAAGGAAAGTCAGAGGACTATGGCACACACATAAGAATTTTCATTCTCAAATGGAACTGTGAAACATAAATTACAAAAACTCAATGTTGTTCAGAGGTCCGTCTTACCTAAAATACATAATCTCATCAGGATGACAATCAGCCTGTACTCATATACCTAGCAAACCAATCTTGATAGAAACCTTCCAGCAAGTAAGCTATTTACTGTTCCTTTCTTAAGCACCTACTACATTTCATTGTCAGAAAGAGCACAGGAGTAGATGCATGACGAATCAGAACCAGTACAGTATATTAATAAAATGTCAGATTATATTCAACATACGGATTTATGTTTTTAAGGAGTGCTGCAGTATAAATCAGAGGCTCAAATAAAGGCTTGGGGGGAAAGGGAGCTTTTTCTGCTATGAAAATTTCATATGCTAGGCAATAAGGAACACAGACCTAGAGAGACCCTCAGCTAAAAGACCACTGAGGTGTTTGTGGATGTTGTGGTACAGAGCAGCAGCTTCCATTGCTGCAGTGACTCCCTGGATGAGAGACAACACCAACTGCATTACCCAGTGGGATCCAAATGTTCCAGTTTGGTAGCTGAGGGTTATCAGTGTGTCTGTACTTGTCTGAGATTGTATTTAATCAAGGCCTCCTGCAATAATGTGAAGACTTTATATTCCTGAAGACCTACTTGAGTAATGTTTGATAAAACTATGCTAACCTCCTTGCCCAATTAGGAACACTTTGCAGATATATACGTTTTTGTATGACTAATACTGAAACCACTCGGTTTAATTTAAAAGTTTTTCAACTACTTACATTAAACTCTCACAAAATAACTGAACAACAAATATTTATTGAGGGTTAAGCCAACATTCAATGCATTTTGAACACTTTAATTCCACAGAGGAAAATACAAAATAGGATGAAAGGACATCAGGATAAAAAAAAAAATAAATTAATAAATCAATACCAGTTCAAACAATAATATCTGTGTGAACTCTGGGTCCTTCCCAGGCTACCAATTTAAAAGTTAAAGCCATATTTGTGGCTATTCTACACTCAACTGGCCCACTCTTTAATGAAAACATTCTGGCATACTGGACTGCTAACAAAATGCAACCACAGGGATGGTTCCTGAAATGCTGAGCCTGGTCCAGTCAAGGAAGGATCAACTGTTCGTCCACAGCAGCTGCACTGAAGCTTCAGCCATGCAGGATGGTGAGGTACTTGTACAACTCTGCATTTTCCAGCTTAGGCTCACATTCATAAGAAACAGAAGATTGATGCTTCAATTCAACAGCTCATATTCTAAGAAATACCAATAATACAATACAATTTAGAGGCAGTAGGAGAAAAAACCCAAACTTTCCAGGCATCCCATTAATCTTTGCACACACTTAGATTGTACTTCCATATGACAAATTTATTTTATTTTTACCGTTGTGTCAAAAAAAAAATCTGAAGTATGAAATCTTTAAAACTTTAATTCCTTTTGGAGTGAAACGCAGCTCCAGGAAACCTGGCTGCTCAAGATTCCCATCCTGACACAGCAGCAAGGCTCCAGCAAAGCTTTTATTTTGGCCAGCAGCCCAATCTTCTCTCCTGCTTAGCTCCTTGCTGAAGTTTAAAACCTGCCTTTACTGCTACTACGTCAACCTCAACAGAAGCAATGAATTCAGCTACAGCAGTAAAACACTGGAAAACTAAAGGAAACCTGAACTGTAAGCAAAAAAGAGGAAGAGAGAGAAAAGACCGATTTCCCATCAGTCTGCTGGTCCAGAAAACATAGCAGGAGTAGAAATACAAAGGAGGCCTGAAGGAGCAAGATATTTTCATGGCTGGATGAACTCTGTCAAAGACATTAGAAAATACACACTTGCTAAACGTAATTTAAAATGCACATGTACTAATAACAAATTTGAATGCACAGATATACTTGTATGTAAAAACCAAAACCACAGGTCACTTATCAGAAAGGTGCCTCTTCTTTCCCTTCTTGGTTTCATGCCTTTGTAGATGTAAGGGGTGCTGCCATGGGTAGGCAAGAGACGGGGGGTGTTCAAATTCTCCTGGAATTTGGGACACGAACAGCAGCTGTGCAGAGGAGCGGCAGATGATTTCCATGTGGTCCTGCAGCCATGAACCGCGTGTACTTGACTGAAGGAGCCACCAGGAAGTTCCCCCTGCTCTTGCACTCATACACACATTCTTCCTTTTCAGTAGCTCAATAAGCAACTTTTATTGCTGTTCTGCAATATTTTCTTTAAAACACTGGTACTTACAAGGTTATACAGTAATGATGTTGTCATGCCAGTATACTATTCTAAACAAACATGAAGCCATTCTGACCTTATTTAGAACATGGACACACTCTTGGACTATTTCAAGCTTGTCAAGAAGCATGGCTAGTATGTTCATATCAGTATCTACATTTGTGCTCTTTTTCCAAAAGCAACAATTCTGATGTATCTTTTCCTTTACATCAGGAAGTTCATGCTATCTCAAAACTAGATCTTATACAAAGTTGATCATATATCAATCTGACATGGAATGAGTACACAAAATCATTTCCTTCAACTGAAACACTTAAGTTTTATACAGGAGTCTTCTGACCCATGACAAACAATGTCTCTTGGGGTAACTGATCAGTAAAAATTATTTATACTCAGCTGGTTGGTACAAGGAGCTTGTAACAGTTGGGCTGTGAGGGTGGCTGCCTCCGATAGTCATGGACTCCCCCACACAAGATGCACATATGCCCTCAATTCAGCCATCTTTCAACAGAGGATCACACCATTTCACCTCTTCCACAATGTCCCATTTTAGCTTCATTTTCATGCCAATTACTCAAAAGTCTGCAGTTTTTTAAAACAGTTTAATTTAGGCTATTCTCATAAGAAATCACATCAATTATTGTTTCCTCAGCTGGAAATGAAATCAACTTCAAGCCCTGCTGTGCTTCACTATTATGAAAAGCATTGTTAAGACCTCTGGAATGGAAAAGAAAAAAGGCATAAGAAAACAAGAAATGGAGAAAAAACAGAGGAAATGAATTATTTCAAAGGAAAAAGTGGATAAATTAGAACTGCACCAGGAAAACAAAAGAAAAGAAATGCACACATAACAGCAGCTGTTATAGCCAAGAAGAGGATTTCAATCTTTCAAAATGGGATTCATAGACAGCGTAAAAACAAACATGGTGACATAAAGCAGCTGCTAAGACTTGCACAATTAAGAGGAAAGTAATTTCTACTACGTGCTAATGAAATGCTCACCTATAATCCCACTGTCCTTGCTCTCCAGAGTGGAGCTGGGGGTGCTGATGGTGCCACAGGGACTGCCCTTGTTGGCTGCTGCTTTACCAGCACAGCTGTTGAGGGTGGAGCAGGGGCTGTCGGTGCTGGGCGATGTTGTGCTGCTGGTGAGGGTGGAACAGGGACTCACTCCTTGGCTGGCAACCGCACACTGCCAGGGGAAGAGCAAGAAACACTCACTGCACAGCAGGCAGGACCCTCCTGGGCTGAAAACTAGAGACCTCGAGCTGAGGTAGAATAAGAGCAAAGCGAAGAGCCCATTTTTCAAGTAAAAACTTCAAGAAGTGAAAGCTTTGTCTAGACTGGGAATCTTAATCTTTCATATTACTCTTAAAAAGTGACCACTGAATTGAAAAGGGAATTTCACAGTTCAGTGAAAAAGCTGTAGTGAGGCTGATCTCTTCTCTATTTAACACTTTACTGGATACCCCTCCCCTCCACCTCTTGTATTTATTCTTTGAGTTGAAAAAACCTAGAACTGCAGTCTTATTAATTTTTGACTATCAGTGTGAAAACCCAAACTGATGCACTAAGATTTAGGAGGGCTGGGACTAAAAGTGGAGAGCAAGGGGGAGGAGCAGAGGTTGGTAGTTACTGTTAATTTGTGTCAACCAGATGAGTTTCATGTGGATAGTAGCTGCCTGCTTCTCTCCAATCCCTCTACTCCAAATGACAGAGAAGGACTGTCTGATTGAAGTGAACATCTCAGGAAGAAATAAACACACCCCTCTCCCCAAGCATGCTCCCATTTTAACAAAATGCTGGCCTTCTTAATTCTTGGAAATCATTAAAAAGAGAAGGCAAAAATTTCCTCCTAAATACTAAAAGCAGAGTGAATTCTAGAAGCTATTCACGTTCATAGTAGATTAGATTTAACCCTCCAGAAATGATGAGAAATCTATTCTGTTTGTATATTTTGAAATTGTGAATTGATCTTGAATTCTTGAAAACAAATACTTGCTAAAATTGAAGTCAAATTCTATTACTATATTTCTATTTCAATGGATGGTATTTGGGTAGAATAACTGCAACTAGCAGACAAAACACGATTAGTCCTCTCTGAAACAGGATGAACATTAAAAGATTATATTCCATTATCCTACCATAACTTCGCTTTTCTCTTCCATATGAGCAGAAGTTGGGATCCCTTCTCCCAGTAAAAATCCCAATCTTGTCATCAATTCTTGTGCTGCAGGAGAACAGCTTGAGTCTTTGTCAGGCTTTGCTTTGGATTGGGAGGAAAAAAGTTGAAGGTTAGAATCTTTTACTTGGGAACTGTTAAAAGAAGTAGAAAAAGTACAACCAAATTGTCCATCAGACTTTTAATTGCTGGTGGGTCTTGGATCCTCTGTATAACTGCACAAATCTAGGGGAGGAAAAACCCACCTGCCAGTCAAACCAGAAATGTTTAAGTGCAATCAGTTCATCACTGGACTGACGAGCGACATAACACAATGATTCTCCTAAGAGCAGTGTTAAGCTCAATGCTATCAAAGCTTAGTGGCAAGCTGAAACTCTATTTCAGTCATATAAAAATGTGAAGAGTAGAGGTTAGTTAAACTTAAAAATTAATCTAAAAATACATGACATATACTGACATATGTAATGACATTCGCTGTAAGAGCCATGCCCTGTCATGCACTAGTCAGATTTAACCAACACAAAACTTTCCAAGAATACCAAATGACTCTAGGGAGGTGGCTTCTCCCAGCTTTGCCAACACAGGAGTTAACTGTTACAGCCTTAGTCAGCAAAATTTTATAAAATTTCTAAAATGAAGCAGTGCAAGGAATGAAAAGCTATACATTTGAGTCAATTTATAATAAAAAACAAGTTCAGAAAAACACCAGAAGGCCTTTGCTTTATGTGGCAGTCAACGACACTGGGACATCACTTTGCCTGCAGCGCACGACTGGTCCCAGGAACTGAGACAGCTCTAAAGACAGTGTAGGTATAACGGCAAGCAGCTCCTCCTGCAAAAGCCTGTTCCCAGCACAGAATTAATATCTCACCCCACAGCTCATGGCAGCACAGCTGGGCAGACACTCGCCAGGCAGACAGACACTCAGCAAGCAGACAGATACTCGCCAGGAGGACAGACAGCAGCGGGCAGACACTCGGCCAGACAGGCACTCGCCAAGCAGGCAGGTGCTCACCAGGCAGATGCTCACCACTGGTGCTGGGCTCTCCCGGCTCTGGCCTCCTCTGCAGTGCCAGGGCTGCCTCACCTGGCACCCTGGGGCTCTCCACATACTTGGGCTTCCTGACTGGACCTGCAACGGGAACGAATGGAGCATACCGAACTGTTTCCACATGGACCACAAGGTTCCTATGTCCTGTATCTATTCTCTGTGACGTAAAAAAAGCAGAGAAATTACTTCTAACATACACAGCCGCTATCACAAAGATCAGTGAGCTGCTGCACTTCCACTCTTGTGAGAAACACATGCTCCAGGCTTTTTAGAACACGAAGGCTGCTAGAAAACAAACCCATTGTATGTGGTGTGTAAGCTGCATACTGCATGTAACCCCAGCAGCTGGTCTCCCTAGTCTTCTCAGTACTGATGTGTAACTCAGGACTACACCTTGGCTCTCAGCCATGCCTCCTCCTGCTCTGCACTGCTCACGCTAACAGAGCGAAACCCCTTCAGGGACCACTGCAGAGGGGCTATGAGCCTGATGCCAACTGTCCCACACTGCCCTTGATAAAGGGACTTTCCCCTTCCTCAGTTTGGGTCTTCAAAAAGCATCCCTCTCCTTGGTTCAGAGTTCAAGGGCACACCAAAGCTCTCTCACAATTTGGTTATTAAAACCCCAACCTATATTTAGGCTGTGGCACTTCAGCCACATTAAGCATCCCATCTTTCTTTTTGGCAGCAGCTTCAGATGCTACATTAAGTCTCTGAAAACTACATCGATTTCTTGCTCTTTTTCCAGAGCACTTTAAGACTCATGACTGCTTTTAAAGAAAAGCTGCATCTCTCCTCTGCAGCCTCAGGCTCCCAGGGTCACACTGCCACAGAGCTGTGAAGGCCTGGCCACCCCATCACAGGGTAACACACATCATTTGCCCACAACGATCTGGCTGGACTCACCTGCTCTTTGAGATTTCCACCTAGAAGTGCAATATGGAAACATGGTGACAACGTAATTTCTTAGCTAAGAAATACTGGTGAGGAAGTGTCAGTCCTATATGAACATATATTTATATCTCTAGTAGGGATTTTTGAGTCAATTTCACTTTTTACACCAACAGCTCAGCATCAACACCAGAGGGGGCTCTTCCAATGCTGCTGTCTAACTAAAAATAAGGGGTATTGGCCATGGTGAAAGCAGCTAAAAATGCGTTCCTTTGTAAGCAGAAGTATAATCAAACATAGCAAAGTTGGACAACAAAAAGCACTCATTCTAAAAGAACAAAAAAAAACGTGTAGCAGTTATAAAATTAGATCAACACAGAAAGATCTTCAGGATGTATTTTTAACCCTCATGCTTTAAGCTGTGGAGGAAACCCTTTACTAAATTTTGTTCCTCACAAACTGCTGTGGAAGTGACTTACAGTACTTGCACACCCAATATACAACATTGCAACAAGCAGGAGAATTCATGGTAAATTTATTCTCATGCACTAATCTAGAACAGGACACATGAATTAACCCTGGATGTAAAGGACTCATTTAAATGCGAACTGCATCTGCAGAACAGCAGCTTTTTTCCAGAAGTGTAGGATGGCTGAATCAGGTCTGACAGAATGTTCACCTGGGACAGGGCTTTATCAGCAGCAAATTGCAGAGGAATCTCAGTAAGGGAAAACACACTCCCTGCTATGCTCTTGTGACTGCTGCTGAGTGCCTTATCGTGCCCTGAGGGAAACGCGGCCACCTGCCCCCTAGGAGTTCTAGATGGATTCTTCTTCCAGGAACTAACTGCAGCCTTTCTCTCACACTCTGCAACACCAGCAGGTGAACACAACACTGCCAGACACAGTGACTGCACTGTCTCCTTTTTACAACTGCCTTTCCTCTAGGCCGACAAACACCGCTCCAGTCTATTACCATGACTTCTCTCCAGTGCCATCCCACACCAACTGTCATTCCTGAAGCCTGTTCTAGCTCTGTCCTAAATCTAGTGCAGATTTTTAAAGCTGGTATCACCAGCATTACACCAGTCTCCTCCCAAGGGGGACAAACTACAGATTTATACAATTCCTCACCAATAGTTTTTTAAAGTCATCTATTGCTTTGCTAGTAATTCTTAATGCTTTTTTGACTGCAGAAGAGCTGATGTCTCAAAAGATCATTGTAACTTGTGCAGCTCCATCCCTTCCCTCTTGTCAGGACTAAGTGGATCTGTAGCTGTACTGATCCCAGAGATTGCCTGATGCAGGACCTTGGAGCTGGGACAGCTTAGTGCTCGCAGAAGGAACAGTCCCCAGGGCTCCCAAGGGTAGGGCACAGAACTGCAGCCTGAGATGAAACCAGTTCACTGACCTAGTCTAGTCTCAAGAATCAGGTATGAGGATTAATTTGCTTATTAATTAGAAGTTTTAATTGAAGTTTAACTTCAAAACTTACTAAAGTTCTGTTGTACATTTATGCAAGACTCTCCTAGGAGTCACCTCTGGCATTCACTGATGGAAATTCACTGATTTCCAAGGAAACCTTTCTCTGTTAAAGCATTATTGTATCATTAATGTAAGGAAAGCAGCAAACACTTTTTTCAAGTGCACATTTTTCATTCATATCTTAAACTCCACAATCCATTTTTTTGGAACATCCCTTATAAATCTTTTAGTTGAGCCTCCTAAATCAGGCTACAATCAACTATTACCCCTTTAAGACAACAAATACTGGTTTTGCTGCACACCTGTAAGATAACCAATCCAAACAATGCTCATTCTAGCTTTGTAGTAGAAGAAGCCCAACTGAGAGGACTGAAATTAGAATTTTGTTTTACCATTGTTAGACGACTTCATCACTATAACTCAACTTCAGAACACTACTTCAGCCTCCTGCGCAGTCCTTTTTTCTTTCACTCACCATATTCTGAAAGAATTGTAACGTGCTATCATGCTACTGAAATAGAGAGCTTTGAAATCAGGATATTAGGATAATCTTGTTACTACCCCTGCCCCAGATACTAGACAGCTAATTTATATTGAATCTTCTTCCATTAGCTAGAGTTTGGTGAAAGTCAAAGGAATAGCACAATGTTTCTGTCAGCCTTCTATCACCTGGTTGCATCTTTGTACAAAATAACGATGCATAAATGCCAATGCATTCCCAGCACTGTAGAATCACAGGAAATCTTTTCCCTTGGCTGTGGGTCACAGTGGAATGACTTTGCAATCATTGTGAATATGGCTTTTCAGTCACGACTCATCAACTGTTCAGCATTTTCTGTGCTGACAAAGCCCAGCTTTAGACACTCTGTTTCCAGACCTTATAAACTCAAACCTGTTGAGTGTCTCCACAGGCAACAGGAACATGGAGAGTTTCACTTGTCTCTCCCGCCCTGACCCGAGTGAACCCAAGTGATGCCGGTGTGCTGGAATGATTTCTATGCACAGAATGCTGATAAAAGGAGTCCCATGCAGCCCCATATTTAGTCTGGCTCCCACACCAGTGGGTAGGCACTACTGAGGACACAATCGCTGAAAACTAACAACTTCCTTGTCACTTCCACAGCAATTTATCTATTAAAACATTTGTGTATGGAGATAGAAGTAAAATAATTGAACTGTAAAAGCCACAAACAAAATTCACTCTTACACAGTCACTAACACATGTAAAAACAAAGCGTTTTGCATCAGTCCTCCACCTGATAAACTAACCATAAATAACCAGGTTTAATCATATTCAGACCCTTTCAGTTAAAGTATCTGCAACACCAAATAGATTAATTTTTTGCTGCATGAAATAATACATTCTATTTAATAACCAATTACTTTTTTAACCTGGAAACATGTACTACTCTTGTTCTTGTTGCAAAAGTTTAACATGGTTTTAATATGTTATTTTATGCAGCGTTTATCAATAACTGAGTTAACATGTTATGAAGATTTTAGTTGCTCGCTGTTTCATCTTACCTGGAGACTTCTTGTTTGCTCTTGCCTGCATTAGATAGGACTGCCGTGGCAGCAGAGGCGAGGATGGCAGTGACATTGAGACTCCTTTGACCAAGTTTGTTCTGTAAGTATCCTCAGAGCCTGGCTGCTCACCACTGGGGAAATCTGCATTGTGGCCAGATGTTGCTGTAACCTGTGAGGCATTCTCTGGGCAGCAGTCACCTGCTAAAAATAAAATTTTGTCATCTATTTGGTGATATGCCAAATTAAACAGCCTAGGGTTGCATTCAAATATAAGTACTTAACACAAGAAAACATTTGCCAGCAACAATTGAGCATGACTCCCCCTACTGTGCCACCTCCACTGCAAAATCCAGATAACCACTGGGAAAATGTAAATACACAAGTAAGCAACATTCTAATTTAACGTAATAAAGAGAAAGAGGGGGAAGAAAAATCTCACTTTCATCAGAGTCAGCACTTTTCAGATTTCATCCTTAGGGTTAACATCATGTTTCCTATGAAGATAAAAGTATTTTTCAAACTAAAAAGGTGTTTTAGCATCACTGCATTAGCATGAAAGCCAGGACCACCTGAAATACTGTTTACTGAACTAGTTAAAGGAGGGTTGGGTTACCCCTTACATGTAATGAAAAGGTGGATTACTAATAGGTATACTCAGAGATGGGCAGTTTAAGATTTGTTTTCCCACTTTCAGTGCTAGTAAAGAGGCTAAGGATTTTCTCTGTTCTTTTAAAATTAAACTTCTATAACAGCCAATTTAAACACAGATTTAACATTGGTGATATTATTCTTTATTTTTCAATACAGAATATGTGAGTTTGCTTCAAAAGGTGTTGAAAAACACTAGAATGGTAATGCAGCTAAACATAACTAGAAAATACTGGAATTCCTGTTAACAGCTTTTTACTGGATACATATCCAAGTTGCAGTTTGGAATTTGTAAGTATACCAGGTGGACTGCTGAGGGGTGGGGGTGCAAAAGGGTTGACACATCCACCTGCAATTCCTTCATTTTTATTTTCCCTTTTATGATGGCATAATCTGTGTAATTCACTGCCTTCTTAGTAGACTTTCAAATTAATTTACTCGTCTCTATTGTATATGAAACATTACAATATGGAAGAGAGCTGGATGGAGCTAAACAGCTCTAATCAGTAAGTTTGGAGTATTTGATCATGACAGTAACAGGAAAGATTTTTACAGTCAATATATAGAGACACTACTTATCTTAGGAATTTTTGTTCCAGCAGTAATCTGGTTTTTCTTTTTCCTGATGCTGTGGAGAGCAGGCTTTCATGACTCAGATTCTGAGAGCAGTATGACTTAAAAGAGAAAACTGTAAAATGTGTACCACAGAAATTCCCCTTTTCCATCACTTCATTTCCTAATTTTACAATAAGCCTTTGCACATTACCACTCACATCCCCATGCTGTTCAGACAGAGCAGCTCTTTGGAGCAAAACCCACACTTTGAGAAAACCCAAGGCTTCAGCCTAAGGGTGCTGTATCCTCAGTGATGGTCAGTGTATTTGAACAGTGCTGTGTTCTGCTGAAGCAGGAAAACTCCTGTGTTAAGTATAAAATGGTTATGATACAATGGAATAACAGACACCTATTAGACATATATCATCCCAAGAAAGGAGGAACAGCGACCTACTCCTCCAGGGCCTTTCTAAAAAGCTGTTAAACTCAAGGTAATGTTAAACTCAACCCCACACCTGCGAGCTCAGAAGCCATGCACATCAGGAATAGCAGGGAACCAGCAGAGCATCTACACCACGGGCCTGGAATGCTGCCCCAGCCATAGGCACAGACCAGCTCTTCCCCAGAACTCCCTGACAGCCCAGGAGCAGCTCCAGCGGAAGCACGGCACAGCTCCTGTCCCTCGCTGCACGGGCTGAGGCTCCCTTCCCTCAGCAGCGACAGGGACAGGGACAGGGCTGGCTCCGTGCCCGGGACACTGCCAGGGCTCCCCTGGGGACACTGCGATGTCCCTGCCTTAGCGAGGGGCTCCTGGCCCTGCAGTGCAGAGCCGAGCCCGTGGCACCTCGGACAGACCCACAGACGCGTGGCCCCAGCACTGCAGCATCCAGACCCGCAGGAGGAACCTCATGTGTGGCTGCCTCCAGTTCAATTACATGTGGGATATCGAGGGGTGCCAAGCTTTTTACATGCTTACATCATCCTTTCCTAAGTCTCTAAATCTATCTCATAGATTTTATTTATTCTAATCCTGCACTTTGTATTTTGTGTAAACTGGACTGATGACCAATCTCCACATTTCATCCAAGTAACAGGAAAATTCCCTTAACACCTGGCTCTACACATGACAAGACAAACCCAAAATTACCAAGCTTGTGGGATCCACCCGATAACAGGTTATGCTTCCCACGCAGCAATTTAACATTAGGGAAACAATACTGGAAAAATGCATGAGAAATACCTGTCAAAATACAATCTGTTACAACATCCAGATACTAGCAGATGCCACACAAACACAAAACCCCAAAATTACTTGTTACTAACTTAAAGGTTAGTAATTTAAAATATTTTAGCTACCAGAACAATACTTTAAAATTACATGACATTGCCTGGCATCTACCAGAGTATAAAGCAGGCTGTGTCAGTTCTGGAGTGGAAGGAAGATGACCTCTCAGAAGTTTGTCAGTGTAAAACGAACACATAAGGGAAGGTCCTGTGAAACCCCACTTCCTCCATTTTTTTAAAACCTCTGAGTTGCACATTTTCCACCACCAAGCAGCACCTGGACAAAAACCTTCCATAAGCATCAATCAACACTAGAGTTCTTACTCAGTGGTAAATGTAACCACACAAAGTTTTAAAAACCACGCACAAAAAGCTTGAAGAACGAAAACCAAATCCCAGTTTAGCTGCACCTAAGGATGCAACTAAATGGCATAATTTGATTACAAACTCCTTTTTTTTCCTTTAGATACAAAGAGATACAAGGATGGCTGACTACAGTAATGATTTTGTAGAGCTTAATATTCTAAAAGAGAACTTGAAGATCAAACTAATCCTATTTAATAGGGAGGATAACTAAAATGGAAACCTTCACACCTGTCTATATCAGTATTAAACATTATAAAATGCATCTAATTCTTCATTTCATATAAGTTGCTTAGAAACCAGAAGAATGCCACCGACATTACCAAAATATGCGTAAACTGAGTTTGATGCATGGGAATTCAGATCACTTTTTAACATCAAGGAATAGGACCACTACCTTTACAACAGTGAGAGTTAAAACAATGAACATGCAGCCTCTTTGATCCTGGATATTGAGAGCAGTCACAGAGAAAACTATATTCCACGGATTTCCTCAACAGGCCCTTCTGGGATAGCCTGCTTTGTCTCTCTCTCCCTTAACCCTTCTACTGAAGTGAAACAAGACTCAAGCTGCTTAAGAAAAATATCTGATATAAAATCATGCTACAGTGGAAGAAATCTTAAATTCTGTAGTTCTGCTTCAGATGTTTTAAAAAGAAAAAAAAGTGCAGTATGCTGTTGCTGACCAAGGCTCCCTGTAAACCCCACGGAGTGAAGGACACCACCATATCCAACACTGATGTGACTACACGTTACCACTGACAGCCTTAACAAAGTCCACTCTGCTTCACAGGATGTGTTTCACCCTAACAAATATTAAGAAAAGATATGACCTTACAGACAAGTTCAGAAAGAAACTACATGTGGGAAAAAGAAAACAGTTGTAAGAACAAGGAAAGCCGTCCAAACTGGAAAGTCCCTTCCAGAACAAGGCATCTGTATGTCTAAGCAGTAAGAAACTTTTTAAGGATTATCAAACCCAGTGGGTTTGATATTCTTTCAATAGAACTGACAGGCAAGTGTACACAGAACTCTAACATGGCTCAGTGACTGAGTATAAGGTGCTTCATTTTTATTGTAAAACACTAAGCATGGCCCTTGAAGAGTTGTGTCTTTCAAAACTGAAATGCTGACATGCGTGTGTGTGTGCTTGTACACAAGCCAGCCCAGCTTCGGGAGAGGGAAATCCAGGAGGCCTGGGGAGTCCAGCATCCCAGCCTGTCCAGTCAAGACAAGGCAGTCCAGTCACACAGCACAAACACTGACCAGGAACTGCAGAACCACTCCTGCCAAGTGGAGCCATCCATAGCCAGCCTTCTGGGGCAGGACACAGGCTGCTGGCATGGAAAATACATGCATAAGGGGAGAGCAACATTAAGTTCTTTTTCTCTTGAGACTCTGGGAAGACCAGAAAGAGAGAAACTAGCATGAAATGGGAAGAAAACGCATTATGGCCTGAGTAAAGGAAGCAGTGAAGTGCACTGAGTGAAAAACAACCCAGGCAAAATTAGAATAAATGGTTTAAATGGCCAACCTTTGCCAACTCTGCTTGTACTTGACATTATTTGCTCACTTTCTGGCATTTATTTCTGCACCCTGGATTACTTTATCAGTACACAAAATATTAATGTTCTCCTGTAGCTCTTAAAAAAAAAACCAAATTGATTTTTTTTTTAAAAGAAAACAGTGAGGTTATTCAGACTACTGAAGTAATTTGCATGCGTGTTTCAAGGGCAGGATTTTTTTTGAGGAGTGGTGTTTATATGTATATGGGATACATCACTGGAATTAGCTTCTGAAAAGACATTCACCACATTAAATACTCAGTGCTCAGCAAAAAAGCTTAAGCTCTTAAATAACTGACAAGAGCAGCTGAAAGTGGGCAAAGCAACACAAGAAAATCAAAAACAGCTCCATATTTTAAGCATGAAACAATGCTTCTTCTGTTGCAAGGTATTTTTAGAGTAACAACAAAAAGTCCAACTGAAACTTAGAAGTATTCCATTCCAAGTTGAATGTTCCAGACAGTGAGTGTACTTCATGCAGCACAAATGCCCTTTGCTCTTAATATTCAAAGCCTAATATCACAGAGTGTTTGGACAGAAAAAGTCAATTGAATTTACATATTTAGATTTAAAAAGGCAAACGTATTTTATTTAATGGCCTATCAGTTTTCTAGAATGGTACCTTGATGCTGCTCTCAGCTGGGTTCAGAGTGTATTAGTCAGAAATGCTGAGTGAGATGTAACACAAGGCAGGGGTGTTAAAAGCTGCATTTAGCTGACCACAGTCAGCTGAGATTCAAACCTTTACTGCTACAGGCAAACAATTCTTAAAACACTCAGTTTTAAAATAAAGATTAAATAGTGGGTCTGAGTCTTAAGAAAAAATTAGGCTTTTCTGCACAGCAGCTTCACTCTTCTTTTCAGAGTAACAATTTAGTTGCCACTAGCAATAAAAACAATAAATAAAAAAAAACAACCAAACAAAAAACCCCCAACGAACAAAAAACCTCAAAACCCAGTGACAGTGAATTTCAGCACATTTCTGTTTATCATTCCAAGTGCTGCCCCAGTGCTGCACGTCAGGCTTGTAACAGGGGCCATGGCTGAAAGGAAAAGGAGAAAGTAAAACAGGGATGGTGGAACCTCACACAAGTGATCACAGCTCATGCCTTTGAAAGGCCTTTTACTTATGACAAAGAATACTAAGTATAATCTCAATTTCTTAATTATATCTGATGATGTGAATAAAAGAGAGGAAATTCTGAATTCACAGATTTCATCCAACTTGTTCAGTATACAATATTCCTAAAGGGCAAGGCAGACAAACAAAAGTAACTAACAATATGTCAATCTGCAATGGAACACAATGCAGAAATAAAGCCTACATTCTATACAAACATTCAGAAGTCTGTACACCCATATTTAAGCCAAAGATACTTACATGAAGATACCTGAATACAAGAAGGAAACTAATGCAAATGCAAACTAAGTCTCAAAGAGTATTGAAAAAATTTAGGTCTGATCTACCAGATCTGAATCAAACACGACAAAAGGAAAATTTATTAATATGGACTCTTTTTGCAGACCAAATAATAAAAAAAATCTGAATATGTAGGCAGTCACTGAAAGTCTGACGTATACAAATCTGTAAGTACTGCAGTAACTTTTATTTTAGAAATTGGTTATCAAAACCACCCATCTTGTTTCTCCAGATTCTCTGCCTTTAAAGCACTATGTTACTACATTCTAAACATCATCTTTTTGTTGACATAATAATCTGTCCCTTGTCACTTGACCACTACTATTAATATCTAACAAGCCTTGAAGCTGGAATACCTGAAAGTCCCAACTACTTACCACACTGAATTTCTACTGACATCAATGAAGTTTCCAGGCATACCATGTACTACATTTGATGCTCAGCTTCTGATGGGATTTAGTGCAGGAAGAGCACTGCAAACTAAGCACAATACTGCCATTATTCGTGTTCCTTCAGGCCTGATATTGGGTCAACAGAACGACAATGGTCACACTACTACAAAGCCATCTGAAATAACTGAATATGTTCTGTAGAAATTTAATATACAGGATTTTATTTTCTTTTTTAATTAAAATACATTACATGTATTTTATACTGCATGAGCTTTTGCTTAGTAAGTTAAAAAAAAAAAAGCAGATTCTCAAATGCAGGCAAGTTGCTGACTTTGGGACAGTTAAAGAAAACAAATGTAAATATATATTAGAAAGCAGCTGGCAGTACAGAAACCCAACAGAAAATTCTAATAGAAATTTATCTCTTCAGCATTTTTAAGCATTTAAGAATGAGTAGCCCTGTGGAATTTCTAATCTAATCATAATTAATAAGTATTTTTTGTTTATATTCTGAAGCTTATTATGTATATTCTTTATACTATCACCTCTTCATAGGAACAGACAGGACTTACAGGTAACCTAGCCGAACTTGAACAACAGTCTTCTGGTTCTGATTGCTTGAACTGTGTCTCTAACACACAAAGTTTCTATGCTATACTTAAATAAAACCAGCCAGCTGCTTTCAGCTGAGGCCAGAGGCAGATCATCTCCTTGTGGTTACAGAGGTCAAGTTAAAAATCTCAAGGAAATAAACTGGTCAACAAGTAAGCCTCAACTATGAAAACAAAGGAGAGAGAGCAGAAACACGCAATTCTATGGTAGGTAGGTAGACATATAGGGCAGAAACAGACAAAGAGCTGGGATTACCTTAAATCTAGAAAATAAAGTCCATTAACAAAGCAAAGCAAAGGACAAAGAGCAAGGAACATGCACCCTCAGCAGAGGTCACAAGGTGAGACAGCTCTGCATGTCCCACTGGAGAGACACCTCCCCAGCAATCTCTAGAGGACTTGGAAACTTTGGAAGAGTTTGATGACAATAAGCTAACCAAGAGGAGAAAGTACCACTTCTTACTTTGTTTCTGTTTACTCCCTTCCTGCTTGGTTTCAAACATTGCCCAAACAGTTTTCTGTTACTTTAAGGTTACAGGTGCAGACTGTGGGCTTTTCCCCCTCAGGTTCTGTCCTTTACCAAGTATGTACATCACTAATGCAAAGAAGGACAAGAGAAAAGAAAAATCAACTTACAGATAATTATCTCTGTTGTATGGAAATAACTATGTCTGAAGGGCTGTAAAGACAGGTTGCTTCATGCTGCAGAAAACCAGAAAAAATCTGGATGCAGAAAAAGTTGTCTGTCTGGGTAAAAAATTTGGTTTGTTTGAAATTTTGTTCATTTGGCACAGCTGTTTACCTAAGTAGGATACCAACCACCTTGTCTTGAAATCCACATTTAGAAATAAATGTGCCTAAGTTTTGCTTGCAAAAGCTGCTCTACACATAAGTTACTGCCAACACAGCTCTTTGTTTGCACAAATTGATAATTACATATGTGCATGTTTAAACACATTAACTTTGCTTCATTTAGATATCTTTAATTCTACAACAGCCACCTACCTACCTATCAATGCCTCCCAGCCACATCTAAATAAACCCATTTTAACAAAACAATTGTAGAAGAATTTCTACTGAAGCAACTGCAGGGTCTGAGCCCAATTACGTATCTCTAACTACTGCTTTTGGTGCTGCTTGAGGCCTCATTTTTCCAAAAGTGACATTCCCACATGACAGCCTTCCACCTGATCAAGGCAGACATTCTTTCAACAAAGACATTCTATCACTCTTCAGCTGAGCACTTCAGTCTCTCTCTCAAAGTATTAGTACTAGTTCTTGCAACCCTCTTATTCGAGATAACCCTGAATTTAAGAATCTGTTAAAACCTGCAAGCAACATTCCCAGCACCTAGATTTCAAAAATGTTACACACAGCTTCAGCTCTTAAGCCCTTATGCCAGGACAAATGAGAAATTCTAATATTAAAATCCACACAAGCTACTGTTAAAACAGGGTTATTTCTTTTTGTCCTTTAACCCTTTTACACTTTTTAATATTACAGCTGTGCCTGCCTTCAATCTAGAAAAAACCACCACCATTCCTACTCACACTAGTTCCACAAGCCTACCAGCTGTAAAACCCATAAAATAGAGTTAACACACAAACAGGAAGTTCTATTCAGTAAAACAGGAATCATCCCACTCAGATCTAAATTATGCAGACTTCCAGGCGTTCCTTTCACGAAACCCATGGGACAACTGGGGTTACTTCAGTTTAAGAATAAGCTATTGCAGTTTAGCCTAAATCCTTTTCAATTTGACTCCAAATGGTCACATGTGGTCAAGGCGCAGCTGCAACTCATCACCCTGGTGTCCCTCCTATGACAGCTGGGCTGCCTACTATGACCCATGGAGATTTTACTACCTTCTAGCTCCTCAGCATCACTCCTAAACCATGAATATACTGATAAAAGACCATGCAGTCTACCCAGTTGCATTCAGCATGGCCCTACTGAGATGCGCTGTCTCCTTCCTCCCACGTTCGGAAGCTCTGAAAACTTTTTCAAAACTTCATAAGCAAAACATCAAGCCCATGTGCCCACAGAGCTGAGAGAAGCATCTAAATTTACTGCTGCATTCCTCTCTCCAACAGCAGTTTGAAGAATGGCCATGGCCATCTTTACAGTCCTATCTCTCTAGTCAGCTCCCATCGCTGGGGTGCATTTCTACTCTCTTCAGAGAACAGGAAATTTTAAGCTGCTATTGCTATTCCTTATCCAAAGGGCCATGAAGTGGGAAAACTCTACAATCAAAAAAAACCCTTCAGTTTCTCCCTGTTTTCAGTTTAAAGACCAGGGAGATGAGCAAGCAAAAATAAGCTCTACAAAGACCAATATTCTTTGCCTTGCCTCCCATCTTCTCTAAAAGTGGAGAAATGTCTTACAGCTGGAATAATTGGAATGTCCTTTGGAACAACAGAGAAAGCTAATAAACTGGACATAACTTTACAGGAAGTCCTGTAAAGTTTTCCTGTGTTACTTTCTGGTGTAACACAGAACAAAATAAAATGCACACATCTCTCTTCAAACTTTTCACATCATCTTCAAATACAAAAAAACCCCAAAATCTCTGATATCCAATGTATATATTATTTACTTCCTTTTAAAAAGCTGCTCCTGAACTCCTCCTTGCTCTAGCTCTCACCAGTCCGGCACTATTCACCAATTTTTCCCAATACTTGGTTTCCATAACATCTAATTAATACATGAAACTCTAGAGCTCTGCTTAAAAAACAACAAAAAATCTCAAACAAATAAGCAAACCCACTAAACCAAAAATTAAACCAAAAAACTTCCCACGCTCTAACTCTTCCCTTGCTGCTCAGAAATACAGCAGCATAGTATTTGCAAAAACAGAGAAAAATCTTCTTCTGCACACATTAATACAGACAGATGTCATGAGATCCTAGCATAAAAAGCCATGCTTTCTGACCTACAGGAAAAGGGTTTTTCCAAGCTTCAGATTTTAATCAAAGCCTGGTCAGAGCTCCATTCTGAACAGCTCAATTTTCCTTTTGAGTAAAAACCAACTTCCATATAGTAGTTTAACAAAAAATGTACCAGTGAAAGCCTCACCACAGGAATCTTTAGCCCACTCTGTTTAAACAACCCCAGCTGGTAACTTCAAGTCAGCAGCACACACAAAATTAACAGGATGCCTTCCGTGTTGCTCTGTGATAATTTCTGCGCATCTCTGATGTAGTGTCAATGTTTTTTCTTATCAGCATAGCTCCCATCATTCAGTCATTTAGAAAGGAACTGTGGCAGAGTGAAAACTTCCTAAGGCCACAGAAATTTCCTGAGGAACAACACATTACCTGCCAGATGAACTCAGAACCGGTTTTTGCAAAAGGACAGTGAAAATACCCTCCCCTTGTAGGACTCAGTGTAACTGCATAGTTTTAAAAGCTGCAATGCAAGATGCATATGTAACTTGCTTTCCAAGAAAACAGGACTGTGTTGTTTTAAAGGTTCAAATAAGCAAGGATGTGGCAGCTTTATTATGCTCTGTTCTTTATACATTTAAGAAATACTCAGATTTATTTGTATTTTACTCTGGGAGTAAGAAGATCATGTTGCCAAAGAGCATAAATTTACTCTAATGGATAATTTAGGATCAAACACATTAGAAAATCAGAACTGTTACTTTACATTAATAATCTAAAGTTAAAAACGTAACTCTGAAAAACAGGTCACTTGGGTCCATGAGCTTTCCAGCCACCAGCAAAGACTTCAGCACGCCTGGCACAGAGCAGGCAGGTTCATACCAGTCCCCAACACCTGCACATCTACAGCTACTACTCCTCCTCAACAAGCATTGCTGGGCCTTCTCTGCCCTTGAAAATGGCAATGAGAGCTCTTAGTTACCCTTCTTCCTGGAAGGTAATGCAGGTAAGTAGTGGCCTACTAAATTTATGGTTAATAGTAAAATAAGCTTTATTTTAAGTAAGATTTGTTGATAATGATTACTTTTACCTTCAAAAAATCTCTGTAGTTAAAGCAAAAACTAGAACATAATAGAAACCTGATAACCAGCTTAATAACTTTTCACTAATTCAATATTTTTTTTTTCAAAAGACATACATAATAAAAATTCTATTGCCCATAATACATAACCAGTGTTGAGGTTTTTTGTAATGTAACAAATAAGCAGTTTAAAGTGCATTTCTCTAGTTGGCAGGCCTGGCCCCAGGCCACGTAGAAGCTGACAGCACAGCACACATAGCCTGCTCTCAGTACTTCTAGGGCAACAACCACAACCAGCTGCTCTCCCCCGTGCTGCCCGCTGGAGATGCAGCTATAAGCACACCGGAACCGCCTTCCAGGCAGGTCCAGACCTGCAGCTCCTGCTGCCCAGGCAGCAGCTGGGGAGGCAGGCAGGGAGCTGACCCTGGCATGGGCACTGCTGCACCACAGGATGGACAGTCCTGGGTTCGCAGTGCTCAACTCACCTGGGCTATAAAACTTCACAATAATATTCATACCTGGGTCTTTCTTGGTCCCTTTGCCACCATCTCGGCTCTTTTTTAGAACAGCCTTTAACATTTTAAATGTTGCTCCTAGAGAATAACAGAGAGAAACAAAAATAAATGCAATGTTCATTCACACAAGTCAAAACAAAAAACAGGATCAATACAAATAAAACAGTGAGGTAATTATGAGAAACCTTTTGGTAGTCACATTTATTTCTTACAGCGTCACTTCGTTAAGCAAAGTTCCGATGTACAAGAAATGTTTCAATACTTTAACTAAGCAACTAAGAGTTTGCTGTCTTCTGGTACAGAAAAATAATGCAGCATTCTCCACATTCCACATCCAACTGCAGTTACAGGCTAAACCTGAGTAAGTTGCTGTAAGACACTCCAGCAAAATAAACTAAAATCAAGCTCTAACTTCTGACTGGAGTTCAGCACCCTGACTGGCAGCAACGGGAGCAGCCTGGTGTCAGTTGGGAATGCCAACTGCAAGACTGTACAGGAGGGATAACAGCAGGACACGGTACCACCCCCAGTCTGTGCCCACACACAGCACACAGGGGAACTGAGGAACAAACTCCTCCATCCCCACAACGCTTTCTGCCTGCCACATGGCACACATAACAGTCAACCTCAAGCGAGCAACAGCTGCAAATTTCAGAGCAGTATGAAGTATAAGAAAAATGTATTTGGGCTTATTTGGGCGGATAAACCTGAAAGATAGTTCTTTCACAGAAGTAACTTCAGTTACAGAGCAACAAAAACAGAATAGAAGGAATTATGAAGATCACTTTTTCTGAAAAAGCTTTCTGGGAGCATCTGTGAATTGTAATTTCACTTGTTTTCTCTATTGAAAAATTCAAAAGGTATCTTATTTTAGAAAACTTTCAGTATGGAACATGCAACAAGAAGGGGGGAAAAAAAGTTATCTGACTATGCTGTCTTATGTAACAGACTGCCATGAACACTACATGAAATCAACAGGAAAAGCAAAAGTCTTCCATCCAAAAGCTATGGATTCCTCAGAAAGTTCTCTTCATTTGATGAAATAAAGCAGAGAAAGAGAAATTGGTAAAACAGAATTGTTCAGCTCCTATGAATAACCTGAAACATATGCAGTAAACAGTATCCAGAAGACTGGAAGTACCCAGGGCCTGGATCATACTCCACACGCAGCTCTCTGACAGCTTCACAGAGGTGACAGCCAGGCACGCCACGGGCTGGGACAGTGCCGGAAGCTGTGCAGAGGGGTGGCACTCCCTGGGCCACCCACGGCACAGACACCGCCATCCTGCGCGCTGCCCGGGCCACCAGCCTCTGCAACACTTCCAGCTGCTTCACCGAGGATGGAAATTCATCAGCCCCCTCCAATTTCAGCATCAAGAAAATCGAAACAGCTCACAAACACCCCCCAAAACTGGATCATCTAACCAAAAAATAAAATACACTAAAAGGAAGTAATTTATGATTATTTATTGGATACAAAGCAAAATAAATTTATCAAAATAAGCATACAAAAACCATCCACCATGTTAGAAAGCCTGCATTATGCAACAGTAGGACCTGAAGGTGTTAATGAATTTCAGAATATAAGAAAGGTATTTTACATACATAGCTAGAATAGAATGGCAGGGGGAAGAAAAAAAAAAGGAAGACCTAAAAAGTCACATATTATATTTAGCTTTCTTATTTTGCAAATACAAGTGTGAATTTTCCATTAACCAGAACAGACAGGCTTCATATAGAACTGAAACTCTACAGCATATGTCATTCCTATTCTTAGAATATAGATAAGGGTTAATGAGAGACCAAATAAAAGGAATCAAGGACAATTCCATCCTAGATTATCTCTTTTTGGAATTGAGGCCAATTTCCCTACTGTGCAAAGAGTTCTTCACAGATCTATTCTAACACAGAACACAACTGGCATGCCAGATAGTTGCTTATTCAGACCACATTCAGTGTAGATATGAAAAGTGCCTGCTACCTGGAAATAAAGTCCACTTCCTTCCTTTTCCCCTATAAAATGAAATGCAAAAATAAAGATAAGTACTTCCAAAGCAACTCACCTTTCACTATGTGAGTTATGCACACAGAGAGAGCTAACCCTAAGGGCTGCAACAGCAAAGCAACAGCAGTGCTCTTTGTTTGCAAGCTGAAAGGTATAAAAAATAAACTGTCTTCTGAAGTAATGCTAAAACCACCATTTGGGTCCAGTACAACATCAATGGCATTCCAGAGTGTGCAGGTGAACGCTGAGGGCATGAACCAACTACTACAGCTTAGAAATACTACAGTGTTACTTAAAAAATGGAAAAAGCCAAAAGATATACCAAAGTTATTTACACCTACTGTGATGCTTACTGACATACATCCAAAAGCATTTCAGCTTCAGGTAATGTATTGCTTCATACCCATCGTTCACACCTCAGTAACACCAATTAAAGTGAACAGCGATAGTGTGCATTTATAATTTCTCACCCCTTGAACCAGGCACAAGATATTAGATCTTGTTCTGTTTTAAAGATAATTGTATTAATAGGATATTCTACAGTATGCTGGCACATTGTCTTTCTAAGCACACTGCACTTTCTCTCTCCTCAAAGCTAAGCTGAAGTAGAAAAACTCCCTGACTCAGACTTCAGGAACCCTTTCAGCTACTGCAATTGCTTCACTTCGGTAAACAACTCCAGTTCGTGTTTTCTTAATTCCAATTTTTAAATTCTGCCATGAAACCACTTCTTTGGTGTTTGCTTGGTTTTTTAAAAGATTTAAAAACTATCATTCCCGTTTTAAAATGGGTATTAGACATGGACTTGTTATCCCAGAGTGCTAATAACATCCCAAGAGAATTCCTCTGCTTGTTGAAGACCCTGTCAGCTGCTAACAAAGGTGGACTCCCAGCTCACACCAAGAGCATTTTCAAGCGGATGCTGTCCTCCCACCAGTTCAACTGTTTTCTTCAGATGCAGAAGACATTCCATACATGCTTCCTGCTTAGAGCATCAAGGGAAAGGGCAGAAAGTCCCTTGATTCAAGAATTTATAATGATCAGCTTCTTTATGAACAACTGTAAAACATCTTCAG
Organism: Peucedramus taeniatus; assembly: GCA_013400575.1. NCBI lineage: Eukaryota > Metazoa > Chordata > Aves > Passeriformes > Fringillidae > Peucedramus > Peucedramus taeniatus. The sequence continues at coordinate 286,961 of WBNO01006914.1, read as the reverse complement.
CTTTATAAAGCACAAATCTCAGGTCATGGAAAGAGTCAGGAGCACAGGCATATGCAACAGTTCATGTCTCAACCATTATAAGTTAAGTACTTCATTACCTGAGGAATCCCCTCTGAAAAGAGAGATGGAAAAATCTCTCTACATTTTCACTCAGCCTGCAAGTCTTTCCTTAAAACTCAGCAACTTCCTTGCATGGGAATGTTTTCCATGTAAAACTACTACTGAAGACACCAGCATCAGGAACAAGATGATTCACAGCTCTTGTTCCACCTCCCTCACCTTTCGGAGAGGGTTATTTTCAAAGATCTACCCACAGGTGTTCATCACTACTGCAGAGGTCAAATAAACTAATCCCAAATGACAGGTAAGCACCTGAGCTAATGCCCATGAACTCCTGACATTTACACTCCATACATTACTACCCACAGCTGTGTTCAAGCTTCCACATTTAGATCCTGAAAATAAAGTGAGCATTTATTTGCAAAGAAATACAGGGTAGAACATCTTAGTCTACTGTCTGCACAGAAGTACTTAAGTATTTGCTACCTTTCAGTGTGGGATTTATTAAACACATACTTTAAATAATCAGTATTTTTTGAAGTGTATTTTGCATTTTTGAATCCAAAGATTCAAATATTTGAATCCCAAAATCCTAAGCTTGGAAAGAAAACTTCATTTAGTCAGAACTGCCTTCACTGCCTACAACACATTCAGAGTGTCATTCTATGTGCCACACAGAAAAGTTCCAACAATTCCCTCTTCTGGCAAATTCAAAGTCCTTTAGCTGAACTGCAGATTTCAAAGAAGAGGAATATACAGCAAAAAACAATACTTCAAAGAGCAAGGTATTACTGATGTAACAAATCAAGACAGGAAATTAAAAAATCCTTTAAAATTACCACATTTTGGGCCATTAATATCTAGCATTTTGCAATAAACAGAGGGCATATGCCCAGATATGTGACTACTAATTCATGAATGAATGAACAGGCATTTGAAGAGAATAGTGGTTTTACTTTTTTTTTTTAAATACAATTTCCAGTGAGATATAGTTGTGTTATGATGATTCAAATGCGTGAATGAAAATTATAAAGTATACACTGGAGAGGTCTGTCCCTGACCCTTTGTCCCTACAGCCAAGTAGAAAATGGCATATATAATGTTTCCAACACACTATATTTAGCCTGGCCCACTAAAGTTATATCGTTATTATTGAAATATTTTTAAACACTGAACAATTATGTCCTTTACCATTTGTAGGCGTTTCTCATGCAGAAAGATCAATCTAAATACAAAACAGATACAACATAGATACAAAACTGACAAGCCATAGCACATTTGTGTCATTTGCTCTTCACTCAATCATCTAATTATTATTAAACTTACCAGTGAGATACTCCACATTTTCTCCCTCTCATCTGACCCAGTGAAAGCTATGCAGCAGTTTAAAAGGAAACTGCAAAACAGCAGCAAGGTTTCCAGTTTGCTGTTCACTTCTGAAGTGGAATTATGCCCTGAAGCACTATTAAAATACAATAAGAAGTGAAAGATGAGGAAGTGTGAGAAAAACCTCATTATCATGTTAGCTGTTAAAATGTGCTTTTGCAGAAGCTTTTTTCCCACCAGTCTGGATCTAGATTTCATTTCTCAGACGCCAGAGATGTAACTACTATGCCCTGCAATCACCCAGTTTTCTGCTATGTTACTCTTTTACCAAATTGCTGATTATTTTGGCCAGTGTCCCTGAGGGCTGCCAACACAGGGGGAAAGCTGGTCGCTTCACTTGACTGCTGTCCAAAAAACTTGGGCAGGTGCCAGACACTGCAAAAATTACTCTTTATCATCATTTCAGAGATTACTGCTCCCCGCTACTTGTTACTACCCTGAAGCACTGAAGAAAGTGATCTTCACTGAAGCAGATGGAGAGAACTCACAAGCCAGAACTATTCACTCCAAAGGTCACAAGCCCCTGTCTGAACCAACCCAAAGGATTCAGCAATCATGCAGATGGACAATCATGAGTGGGATCACTGTCTGGTTACACTGGGAAAGAAGAGCAGCAGCTGTCAACACAACCTGAAAATCTTACCTGTTCATAGCTTTTCTGACCACAGCAGAGGTGTTTCAGACTTTTTGTTCCCATTCTGCTGAGACCCTCCAGAGAAAATGCCAAGACCACAGCCATCTACCTTTTTCTACTGAGTCTTCCCTTTCTTCAGTTATGACTTAAAAAACAAAATGAAAACTAACTAATCCCAACAAAACTCCAAACAAAGTCAATATTATGTCCAGAATACAAAAGAGGTGACTTTTTTCATCATCACAGCTACTTGGCAGGTTTTCAATGAATCTAGTATGCCTGAGATTTTTATTTTTTTAAAGAAACATCACACTAATATAGACAGCTGTATTTCCTTGAATGCTAATAAAAGATGGTGCTGATAAAACTCAAAGCTTCTTTCTGTTTTAGTTCCCTACCATATCTAGTTCCAAATCTCCCATATTCTTCATTCTTCTTATCAAGTATTTTCAGGATTTTATTGTCCACTTTTTCATGGTTTTTTTTCTCCTGTTTTACTAATAGTTTTCTCCTAACACTACAGATCTCTGTTTAAGCATAGACCAGAACTACAAATCTCTATTTGAACACAGACCAGAACAACACGCACCTGTATTTGGTGTCAATCTCTTCTCCCCCATGTCAGCTACCCTTAGAAATTCTGGGACAGTATGTTTCCTATAAACCCAAATCACAAAATACCTGATCTTGAAATGGCTGGGCATCACAGCCACTCAGTTTTTCTAGAAATCAAATGCAGAGCTCTATCCAAAATCTGTCCACGAACAACACATTACTTACTTCCTGCTTCACAGGCAGAGATGAACATATATATTACTAAGTAAACACTTTTGAAGGTTTTTATGTGGATTTTAAAACACACTACTCTGACATCAAATTTATATTGATGTTTTCTTCCTTAGGATAACTATCCTTAGCTTTAGTTACTAGAGGTAGAGCGATACATGTGCAACAACAGCTTGAAATATCCAAAATGACAGAAAGGAAACATTAGGACACACTAAGAGTTCTTTGATTAGGGCATAGTCACAGAATGGTTAAGTTTGGAAAGGACCTCTGGATGTCATCTGGTCCAGCCCCCTGGTCACGGCAAGTCACACAAGAAAATCTTGGAAACCTCTATCAAAAATACAAAGCAAAATTACTTCCTTCAGAGAACTTAACTGTCTAAATGGATCCCTGTGCTGGTTTTGGATTAGACAGTTAATAACAATCAATATAACGTGACAGTACCTCCTGCAACCCTTCTCCTCCTAAAAATAATAAAAGAAAAGCAAGTGCTAAGTGACCCTAAAATGTGGGAATGAGCAGCAACACAAGGAACACAAAGCTCAAACACACTGGCCTATCCAGGACACATTAGCACAATTGCACAACTACACACACACACACACACACACACAAACAAGAAGAAGGGTATATATCTTTGTGGACAAAATAAATTAGAAAACTTTGGAATTAAACATTAACATTTTTGAGGATGCTTAAAGAACAGACATTAAAGTCACATAATCCAGAAAGTATGCTGGGTATCTATATATACTGCCTCTTCAACCTCAGAGCATCTCAGAACATATGGCAGCCCACAGCAGCCTGCAGGAAGGGGAACAATCTTATTTCCATTTCACCTAGGAGGAGCAAAGCCCAGTTTCCTCAAGGTCATACTGGTGGAACCTTTACAAGATGGCCAGTGGGGTCAGCCCTGTGCCCCTGCTGCATTGTGTCAGATGAGATTCATCTTCTCTGTGCTTAAAAAAGGGGATGACCTAGGAAAAAAGAAGGATCTCACAGCAGGTACAGAAGGAAGGAATGCCACTCCCCTGAATCACAACAAACTGTTAGATTAGCTTGGCTATTACCTGATATGTCACTTATTGGAATGAGGCAAAACAAAAATATTACTCTCCCTGCTTTCCACCTCAGATCCTGGTATGCTGCCTTTTTCCATCTCTTGTGAAATGTAAACCTTCAATTTTTAATTACCTGCTTGTGTTATTTTATGGACCAGACTCAGGCACTCTTCCATAGTGTAAACCACAAGGAAACACTAACATCCATGTTCTCCTAATTCCTTTTCCCTTGAATCACTTCTCATTTCAGTGTACAATGCAGTCACATTGAGAGACCTTGTTACAGTATTAATATTGGCTGTTTGCATGTTCCTGACAGGGAACACCTGCCCCAGTGGCCTCCCCCGAGCCCCAGCCTGGCATGAGTGGGCTCTCTTTACACACACAGACCCTAAACTAGGGAGATTATTCACATGAACCAGACACAGGCTTGCAGTATAACTAACTCCTTGTCAGCCCCTGCGGAGCTCAAATTAAGGACAAGAACATGGAATACCCAGAACATCCCAGAGTTCACTCAAGAAAAATTAAAGGCTTGTCTCTACAAGGGGAAAAGTGATTTACATTCACACCCTGCCCCATCCTGCAATAACTCCCTGGTGTAGACAAGATCCTACATGCTCTTACCAAAAATATGAAATATCTGGCAAGCCCGTATTTATTAAAATTTTACATTTGTCCTGTTGTTTTCAGTAATTAAACAGTCAAGCACCACTATAGTTTCTAATGCAGACGCCAGAAAGCATTCCTTCCACAGGCAAGTGTCCAAAACAAATAAATTTAAATCCTCACAACCAGAATTTGACTACCAGAGGAACAGAAACTTCTATACTTAAAAAAAAAAAAGTAATTATTCATTAAAATCTTAAGTCTGTGTAAATCTTTCCAAGTTTGCCAAGACAGTGTATACTGCCTCCCCTTACCCTGCTCCTGAGACACCTACAAGCCCACTACAGTTCACTACAGGAGTTCTACTACAGTTCCCACTACAGGAGTTGAGTTCACTGATCTAGGGAGAGAGGCGATGCAACACCAACAAGAACTTGCTCAGCTCAAAATCCTGCCAACAGAAGAAATACTGCAAAGAAACAAAATTCAGCTTTTCTCCTGGGGAAGGCTGAGAATTGAAGAAAGGAGGCTCAAGCAAGGCTCACTGAGAAGAAAAGCACCTGGTTTTCCTATTAGCAGAGATGATGAAAACAGGTAGAAAATAAACTTGTTTCTACCAGATTGCGGGACAGTGTGAGATTCCCCAGATGCTAGTGAGGCAGATGCTTGGGATGCACAAAAGGAGCTTTCTGGAGAACCCCAGATCCCAGTGAGACCCAAGGCAGTTCTGCTGGCACACACAGCACACAGGGTGCAAGAGCCTTGGGAGAACCTTCTGCATGGGCATGAGAGGAGCAAAAAGAGAAACAAGTCCTCCCTGACAAACCATTCAGCATATTCCTCTGGTGCATACTTTTACAAAGCTTTGAACTCCAGCAGAACAAAATAATTTAATGTGACTTTTGTTCTCCTTTCCTTATTGTCTTTAAAGGACAAAGTGCAACACTTTTAGTCAGGGAAAAAGCCCAGTACTAATGTGCTCTTTTTTCCCCTCAGACTTTCAAACTATGCCCAGTACCTCCAAATGAGTATAAAACACTTTATAAGCTGCTGCAATCAATCACCGGATGGCTTATTGCAAACTCACAGAAAATACCTGGTGACATACCACAGTGGCACAAAGAATGGCTTAGACACAGAATAAACAAAAATACACCGGCTCTGTATAGCCAGAGTTTTGAATATACCAGCACCACTGAATTCTGAAACTGCACAGCAGATTAGTACATAGAAGGAACAATGTTCCTATACTCCATTCCACCTCTGCCAAGTATAGTTTATCTGAGAGTAAAGCAAAGTCTTCCCTTTATGTCTTGTCACAATGTCTCCTAACTTTTCAAAGGAATTCTTGCATGAACATAAACATTCTGTATCATTAGTTGAGAAGTGCTGAAAATTTTATCTTACGATGCCTAAGTTTGTGGCAGCAATATTCCTCTTCAAACTTTCAATTGCTGTAAAATTTTGTAGAAAAATCCAGGAACTCAGTCCTTACTAACATAAAAAAAACATCCCTTTGCGACCTCGATGTTATTTAGCCCTGTGTAAAACAGACCTTGAAACATATTAACTAAATAATCAAGTGAACTCAAAGGCATTTCTGGTGTAAAACACAGAACCAGTCTCCCTAAAACTCACATTAAGAATATTTTGTGTTTTGTCATTCTTGTTCAAAAGCAACAATAAAAAAACCCAAGCAACAAAAAACCCCACAAGACACAGAAAAATAATCAAACCCAACCCACATGTTAAAGTCTCTACCAACTTCCACCTCATTTAAATTTCAAAAAGCAAAGGTCATATTGTGTTTCTATTTACTCTTACTTGGATATTCAAATACTTAATTGTTAAAGCATGGTCAGAAATATAGATCCTAAGGAAGGGACACCTCCTAAGACAGAAATGGATTAGTTTAATTGTAAATGACTGAAAAGAGAAAAGCACAATCTTTAGACTACACAAATTCTAGTATTTTTCTAGATAACACAAAGCTGAAGCAGATAAAATCTGAACTGTCTTTTCAGCAATTAAACACCTCTGCTGTTTTAAGAGTGATAGCTTTGGATTTAACTTTAAACTACCAGGCTTTGACAAGTTAAGACATATTTAATACTTAATGTAGCGAAGTTCCACCAGAATCTAAGACAACATTTAAAGAAGTTAAACCATTGTGACCTACCCAAAGGTCCGCAGGCCCGACTCCACTGTGGAGCTGCAGAGTTCACATTTACACACAAACACACACATATCAAAAACCTCCTGTCAGGGCGTTTCCTGTGTGCTAACAAGCTCCAGCTCCTCTCCTGCTGGAGCTAAATTTAGCCATGACTAAGATCGAGTCTTAAAAAAATTAAAAAGAAAGAAAAAGCCCCCAAACAATAAACCAAAAAAAAAAAAACAACCCACTAACAAAGAGAAACAACACAAAAAAACTACCTATACCATATACACAACTGCAGTGTAGTGCAGCAAACATTTTACAGAACCCTTTGGTCTTAAAGCAGTTAATTACCAAATACATGAAATATGCAGCAAACAAGCAGCAGCCCCTCACCCTCTCACGCCATACACTTCTGAAAATGCACTTTAAGAGCTCCGAGGCACAGATGACACCGCCTTCCACTTTTCAGTAGGTGTATGTGACAGCTAGTGACATCCACAGGGCAGGCAGAGGCTCCACTGCTGCCAGGAGTGCTTGGCCATCGGAATGAGAGCACCCACCACAGCCTGCATCGAGCCAAAAAGGTTCCTTACAAAGTCTTTAGGCTTTGCTGCAAACACTGTAATTCTTGAGTATTTAATTACAGATTTGTCTGAGCTAGATAGAGGCACAGACAGGCAGAAGGGTAAGAAACAATTAAGGGACAAGGAGCTTCAGCACTCAGGCTCCTGCCTGCAGCCATGAGCCTCCCACGGCCACACTCCACACTGCCCCATGTCCCATGTGCCTAGGGTTTGTTCTGGGCTGCCCTCAGGATCCCACACTGCCCCATGTCCCATGTGCCTAGGGTTTGTTCTGAGCTGCCCTCAGGATCCCACACTGCCCCATGTCCCATGTGCCTAGGGTTTGTTCTGGGCTGCCCTCAGGATCCCACACTGCCCCATGTTCTGTGTGCCTAGGGTTTGTTCTGGGCTGCCCTCAGGATCCCACACTGCGCCATGTTCTGTGTGCCTAGGGTTTGTTCTGGGCTGCCCTCAGGATCCCACACTGCCCCATGTCCCATGTGCCTAGGGTTTGTTCTGGGCTGCCCTCAGGATCCCACACTCCCCCATGCTCTGTGTGCCTAGGGTTTGTTCTGGGCTGCGAGCTGCCCTCCACACTGCCCCATGTTCTGTGTGCCTAGGGTTTGCTCTGGGCTGCCCTCAGGATCCCACACTGCCCCATGCCCCATGTGCCTAGGGCTTGGTCTGGGCTGCG
>WBNO01006914.1:184904-274366 GCA_013400575.1 Peucedramus taeniatus | reverse complement strand
GGCTGGGGCGGAGCGGGGCCGGGCTGGAGCGCTCCGTGACACGCAGCCAGGCAGTGCCCGCTCGGCCGGGCCCCCCTTCGGCGAGCCGCGGTCCCGCTCCACAAGCACCGACCGCACAGCCCCAGAGCCGCGCCTGGCCCCGCGGACCGTGTGCTGCTCGGAACGCCACACCATCCGTGCGCTCTGCCCGGCCGAGCTCTGCACCTGAGAGCCCACTGGCACAGCTCGGGGCTGGGGGCTCCTGCCCCGAGCCCCGCACCGGAGGCCATCCACTTCCACCAAAGCAGCCTTCCGTCAGGAACATGAAAATAATCGCATCGGATCTTATAAGAGCTGCACACGGCAAAAGACGAGTGGAATATAAATACTATAAATAATGGCAGGTCTGGAACAGATTGCCCAGAGAGGTTGTGGAGTCTTTCTCCACAGGTGCTTGTATTCAAGAACCATCTGGACACAATCCTGTGCCAGGTGCTCTGGGATGACCCTGACTGAGCAGGGAGGTTGGACCAGATGACCCGCTGAGGTCGCAGTCAAACGGACCCATTCTGTGATTCTGTGAAGATCTCAGACTGATCGAAGTTACTTTCTGAACTGGACCACGCAAGGCATTTCAGACAGCCAGATTTGAAATGCCAGGTGTAGGAACAAGGAGTGTAGCCCTGCCCATAACACAGAAAAAGACAAACTGCGTCCTGGAAAGCAGCACCTTCCACAGGGTTTGGGGCTGCCATGGCAAAACCACATGACATCAGTTCTGCTGCTCCAAAAGAAGCCAAGTGTGTTCTTTACCTGTACAAATGAGGGATCAACAAGCACGTGTAGAGGTGGCATTACCTCTGAATACAGCAGTGAACAGCATTCCCAGTCTATCCATCCATATTTTCCAAGATACTGAAGAATGAGAGACTGCAGAAGAAATCCACAAAACTGATCTGAAGGCTGAAGATGATGCCAGGCAGCAAGAGTGTTAAAATATTTAGCTCCTCAAAAAGATAGCTCAGATGGCAGCTTATGAGAAAAAACCCGAGGTACTGGTAATTTTACTGTGGGGCACCCATGGTAACCCCGATGAGCTGCACCAACGTAGCCACCAAAGAGCATTATCTCTGGCTGGGAACGTCACCTGTAGATAGATAACTGTCTTACATCGAGCATTGAAGTGCCCAGTGGTATTAACTATATTGAATATAACATAGGTTTAGCAGTGGTGATCTGCATGCCATTGTTATGAACACATCAATCAAAATGTCAGCAGAAACACTCAGCTGGCATATTTTTTCTACCAACCTGAGGCTGCTTGCTTCTTCCACCCCAAGTGTCCAATACTGCAGCTATTCCCTGCATAGAGGCCAAAGTGCTTAGCCTTGCTACACACAACCTCTACAATTTCACATAATTAAATACAAAAATGAATCCTCCTCACAGCAGAAAAGGAAATGTAGGGACAATCCAAAATACATTCATAAATGGATAAATAAGGATTTGCTGTTTTCTGTGCAAACTCTGATTGATTTTTATATGTAATTCATCATGACAAAATAAATCTGAATTTAACTGCAAAATTACAGTGCCAGAGTATTCTAGAACATTTTCTACACTACGCAAGCATTTCACAAAATGTCTTCCAATGTGTCTGTATGGGGCACAAAGACAATCCATGTATGTGTTCAGAAAGAAGTGACAGGTTGATACACAAGCAGCACATTCTCGGCAGAACATTGGCCGTAACTGCCTTGTTTGGTGTCAGAAGAGCAGAGGAACTGGAGACAAAGCCTTCAGGGTGACAAGAGCAATAGCAATTAGAGACATTATTCTTCTTTCACTGTCTCTTCAGCAACTTGGTAGCTGAAGATTGGTTCCAAAACAAGGGGAGGATGCTGTATGCACCTCAGCCAGCAGCATACAATGTCTTTTCTCCAGTGGAGAATCCTCTTAGTCACATTCTCTTCCCTACATTTTGCCAGTGTGAGGAGGCCTATATCTGGAAATAAAGGAATTTTCCTTCTCAGAGGGAATGTCAAAGTTTGGGCAGCATTTTATGATTTTGTCTTTGTCTCTGAAATCTGAGACAAGAAACTGAGCTATGACTCCACTGTTGTGGGATCTATTCCTCAGCAGGTCCAGCGTTCGCCCTCTCTTCCAATAAATATGAACCCAAAAGTTTTGAAGTAGTATTTACAGTCAATTGCATTTAGGTCCTGCTGCTTCCCAGGAAAGCTCACAATGGATTTTAGTGCTTCCCAATTTGTCTCAGTAGAGCAATGCTTTTGATATCAGGAATGTAAAGATCTTTGCTCTCATCAGTAGCTTCCTTCTGGGAAGTATTTAGCTCACAGCTGTTCTACTTTAACTGTTCTGCCCTCTGCTCCTTCCACTCATTTGTTCGGATGATTTATCCATTCCTAGCCACTGAAATTCTCCAGCTCTTCCTTCTTTCTTCTCACAAAGATTATGGCTCTCCTCAGTCTTGCACTTATCATACAAGCTTGTAGTAGCTTTTTTTATTTTAGGAAAATCTGGAATCAGATGACACTGAAATATAATGGCAGCAGTGCTCATTGTATTAACATATATGCTGGGGGCTAGAGAAATTAGAAATCAGACTTTCTCCCTTTTTCAGCTCAGCTTCAGTGTTGTTTTTGTTAGTTAATGCTTCTCATCTTAACCTACTATTCCAATTCTTGGTTTTGGGTGCCTTCAAGGAAGGTAATTTGTATCTTTTAGAGGCTTCCATTCAATGTAGATGCTTTTATCACACCAGATTCATTCTCATGCAACATAATAATTTGGTATAAAATCCTCAATTTACTGATTTTAAGGTAGTAGATTGTCATGATTTTAAACCCACCTGGAGATGAAACACCATGCAGCTGCTCCCTCAACCCCCTTTCTTCACCCCCATCCCAGTGGAATGCGGAGGAGAATCAAAGTAAAACTTGTATGTTGAGAAAATAACAGTTTAATAATTGAAAATAAAGTAAAAGACAGTAATAATGGTAAATAATAAAAAGGGGAAAAACAAGTGATGCATAATGGAATTGCTTACCATTGGCTGAATGATGCCAGACCCCCCCCCTTCCCAAACCTAGACAGGCCTTCTGGGTACCTCCACCAGTTAATAGACTGGGAATGAAATTCTATGGTATGGAATATCCCTTTGGTCAGCTTTGGTCACCTGTCCAAAGGTGGTGGACCACCATGCTCTCTCCCAGTTTCCTTTGTGAACCTCCTCACAGGCAGAGCATGACACAAGGGAAAACAAGTCCTATTTGTGAGCTGTAAGCTTATTAGAACAGTATATGCACTTCAACCAGCAGAAGCATGCAGTGTAGCCACTTCTGCCAGCCAAATTCCTGAATTCCTTACAGCCCAGGTCTGCAAAGTGTTAGGACATTCTGCCACCTCCCCATCACCCCCATTACTGTCCTTTTTGTTCATTACAATTCAAGGCATCAAAACCAACTTTAGAACCAGCAGCTAGAACTTTTGACATAATTGGAGGGCTCTTTGTGACGTATTTACAAGTACTGTCTACAGAAACCTCAAGAGACTTTACTGGAGCAGAGTCCAAAAGCACACACACCAGAAACGAGCAACACACCTGTCACCTTTGGCTGGCACCTGTCAACAGCTTCAGCAAAATCAGTCTAAATTTGTCTTTTTGACTTGTTTTACTTTTTCTATGGGAGATACACAGAACAAACCAAATTAAAAGTTTTCAATTTCAGCTATTTTTTTAATACATAACCTTACTTTTGATTATTTAATATTTCTTGATTGTAACATATAAAACCCAAATATTTCAGGCTTATGTAGCTTAAAGATAGCTCAGTTTGCTCCAGCTCTTTAACTTTGAAAAAACATACTGAGTGTGAAAAATTTAAACTAGAAGGAATTTAAGAAAGTTATGATTAATGAAAGTAGAAGGTTGAATTTAAATTTTAATATCAATCTTCATTTTAGTGACTGTTCTATTTCAGTACAGGGTAATTGCATATTTTGCAACTAAAATGATACCTATTATATAAAACATTTTTGTCATAACTTAAGAAAAGTCTTAATCATTCCTTTACATAACTCTAACTTCTGAATTGCTCTCCAGAAGTCAGGCCCAAACATAAAAGAAATACACTGTGTATAGAGATGGGTTCAGAAACTTCATCCCTTGATACATAATGGTTGACTGTGGGATGCTATGTCCCACTTTCTAATGTTGCCTGGCTATGGATAAATGAATTTGTTATGAAGTGACCACATTCAGAAACATACTATGTAAGCATCTGCAAACTGAGAAAATCATACTGAATGTACCCAATATCAATACAGTCTGCACTCTTTCCTGTTCCTTCTGCTGCCTCACCTGTACCTGACTCCAGCTGGGAATCCAGAGACTGGAGGAAGGGTGGGCAGTCTGATACCACTTTCTGTTACCATGGAATGATGTCCCTTGTATCTTCACAGCTTCTAGGTAGTCATGTCCCCCATGAAATACCAAATGAGGTTTTTATAAATTTATGTATTCTTTTTCTTTGAAACTTTTCCAGCAGATTAAAATATACCTCTTTGGCAGAAAACAGCTGTATTTCTGAGGGCAGCTCAGCTGGCAGAGCTGGAACAAGCTGTAGGCATACAGCAACCTCTTGTGGCAAATCCAGTACGCATGCAATAATTAATAACCTTTGAAACTGCTAAGCTTCTCTTGATATGAGTTATAAACCTCTATAAAATTGCTTTAACAAACAACTGGAGAGTTGGAGAGTCCCTGTTAGCGGGACACTCAACAATACTCAGACTTCAGAGCTGTAATAGTCCTTCTCTTCAATTCTTCAATGAATTAAACATTGGTAGCCCATTATAAATGAAGTGTCAGACTGAAATATCTGCTAATAATATAATCTAGAAGCTTTTCATTAAAACTGAGCAAGAGTGGCATAATGGCCATGAGTAGAATCTGTGGCCATGTATGACAAGAACCATAAACATACTATAAAAGTACACATTCCTCCAGCCACCTCACCAGCTGGCTGTCAAAAGTTTGCTGAGGAGGAAAGGGCAGTGAGAAGGTGCAAGGAGGGAAGAGGAGGAATGACAACACATGAAAACAAGGGTACTCAACAACAGCAATATTTTCCAAACCAAAAGGTGTCTTCTTGGGAACATGGTGTGGGAATTGCACGCAACAGGAACAATATGAGTATGGCAGATGACACTGATTAGACCACTGAATTTTTTATTTTTTTGTATATTGTAGGAATAAAGTTTTCTATCCTGGAATTAAAGGTGAACTCAGGAAATTATTTGGCTTATATATGAACCACTTACCAGGACTTTTGGGGCAGGCAGAGGCTACTGTGCTTGAAATGATTTGCAGATTTATGCATAGCACTTAGAGAGGAACAGGCTGAACAAGTACATCCTGGAACACAAAGGCTTTAAACAACAGCTAATATTTGCTTATTAAAATTAAGTCTTGTGCTGTAGTTATCTTTTATTGCAATTTCCCAGTCTCACCATGTGGAATTTCTTTGCCGTTTCATCTGCTGCAGTTTCACACAAAAGTCAGGAATCCCTTTGTCTCAATTCAGGCCTTGGTCTGTGCACTGAACAACATATCCTGTAGCTCCTGCTAGACCAGTGACAAGCTGCACACTTCCGAATTCCCAAGCAGCTCTGTCCAGCACCACCCAACCCAGGAGCACCAAGTGCTTAAGGGTAGACTCTTCCTTGCCCCAGAGGAAACTCCTCCCTGCAGAGAAGTCCAACAGAACACGCGTGTCTCCGGCCATCATACAGCACATATGACATTACCAAGCTGACAAAGGCATTGAACCAACCAACATATACTGAAATCTCTTTTCACAGCTTTCATTGTCCCTTAGCTTCCCATCTCTGTAAGGTGTTTTGAGGGCTACAGCTAATAACAACTGCATATTAACCAACATTGTGTCCTCCAATATGGTGAAATGAAGATCAAATGAAGATCAGCAGCAGGACTTTCCTGAAATCATGTCCTTTTTACTGAATGCCTGCATTGTTTGAAATAGTCCATGAAAAGCATGAAAACAGTCTTCCTGCAGGGATTTGATTTTTCTAGCAAACCTACTGTATTTTTTCTTTATGTGCTGAATTTGGTGGCAATTCATATTTAAATAAAGAAAGCTAAGTATTACGGCTTGAACTAAATAAAGCAAACTCCCTGCAACAGGAGGCACAACAGCCTCATCACAGTATCATCAATGATGGAGCAAACACAAACTGGACACCACCTGAGAGAGTAGGACAAGGAACAGAACACTTGCCAGGATTTCCTGCTCTGCAAGATTCATCTTATAGTAGAAGAGGAGATTGCACCTGCTCTACATTTAACAAATGCATGCAACAAAGTTTATCAAAACTAGACCTCCTAGGTTCTTGTCAGGACCTGTTTTTACATGTGGAAGTTTTACCCAGGTAGCACCTGGAAGATCCTTTCCATTCCAGCCGGCTCTCTGGCAGGCCATTGGGCACTCCCACAGCACCCTGCAGCAGTGTTCTGTGAACACAGGAGCCCGGTTCTGCTGCAGGGCACACCTGGGTTTGCTGGGCTGGGTGGACTGATGCAGCTCGGGTACACGGGCTGAGCCCCTGCTGCAGAACTCCTGTCTGCCCACGGACACGGTCTTGCCAGAAACTCCAGTTACTGAATGTACTTCGTTTGTCTCTGTGTGACTGCCCTTGCCAAGTGTGCACTGCACAGGGCTTTTTAACAGAACTGTTCCATCCTTAGCAATCCCTGTATGACTGCCTGATTTATGCCACAAAAGGGATTTACTACAGCTCCATTCTACACCAAGCACATCCCTCCTCCCTGAACATACTGTCTTAAACAGTTAAGTAACACTCAGCTTCATACAAAGTGATGTTCATAAAGGCTTGAAGAATCAGACCCTACAACTTTTCATTAGTTATTGATTTTCTTCAGAAACAAAAAGCATAAAGATTAAAATTCTGAAGATTTTACGAGTATTCTTTGTATAAGGAGCATGTATTGGCCATCGATACATTAGAGTGCACTGTGCTAATTTTGGCTTTGAGAGCACGGATAGTCATTTGACACATGAACAGCTTTGACTCAAGTCCTGTTTGTTCACTGACATTCATATCAATATTCACTGCCACAGAGCCAGCCTGGGGAATAGAAGTGTGCTATAAATAAAAAGCAAACTGATTTCCAAATCCCATATGTACAACTTCAACACCCATAAAGTATATTGTTGCTATTGTCCAGGATAACACTGTTAGCATTTCACAAGTGGCTATCAGTCAGTTATGGAACCAGAGATAAAAAACAGTTGTCTTCAAAGGAGAAGCAGTATTTTATTTTTTTATATTTATTCAAGGTGTAACCAAATTATTTATTGCATATGCTACTAATCAATACCTCCTGTGATCAGAATTTAATCTTTAATCAACACAAGGTTATTTACATTTGATGGATGGATGAAAAGACGCAGACATTAGTGTCAAATGGCAACACTAACTCTGGGTAACCTTCCCAGGACCCCTTGATTTTAGACAGTGTTTCATATATTTGCAATAGCTTTCCACTGCAGTCATGTGGAAAGTGCACTTTAAAAAGAATCCTCATTGACAGTATAACCTTTTTTTGAGTATCACCTTTCATATTAAGCATGAATTTAAGTATACAATTTTACTGTACAATTTCACTACTCTGGTTATGCATGGACCTGAAGTATATTTAGAACATGGGTAGGATTAGGATAGATATAGTTTGGTTCCTCTCTTGAAAGGAACAACCCAAGAAAAAATTCAGATATGCTGCAAAATGATCAATGGATCTACACATGGGAAAGCCACTCAGATTTCAATGTTTCATAGTTCAACAGAATCAAGCGCAAAAGACTCAAAACTTTGTGCCACCGAAAGGTGGGATTGTTGGTATAATGTTACCCTAATTAAACCTGTTTTTGTTATATGCCTTTGGGACCACCATAATGTGAGACTAACATTTAAACTCAAGGTAGATATTATTGAAACCAAAACAATTACATCTGCCCCAGTCAAAGAGGATGAGAAAATCCAATCCCCACAAATTTTTGAAATTAGACCATGTGATCAAAAATGCAGATCAGCAACAAAGGTTGCTTAATCCACCTTGGTTTCTTACACAAATAGAACTAGTAATGCAGATTAATATTTCTGCACTTAAATCAATGTGGTCACCATCCTTAAGGGCTTCCCATGCGAGACAGTTAGTTTGGCTACATGGGCAAACTCCCACTTCTCCAAAAGGCACAAGAAGAATTGTGACTGGAACCACGGGGACTTGGGAATTTTAAATTGTACAGATGCTGAAGTACTTAAAAATAACCTGAGCACAACCACAAGTGATTTAAGCAAATTGCAACACCCTCTGTGGTCTTCTCTACCAGCATTAGAAACTAATCAATGGCTCTTATCTGACACATTTCCTCAGTGGGAAAGAATCAATGAGCAAGCTCATAGTTGATCCCAGAGGCACTTGGTGCAACACAAGGTGAAGGTTCTTTTTCTCTTAGCTACGTCTGAGCTCAGTTGTGGATACAATCAACAGCAGCAGCAGCAATTTTAAGAGAAGGTGAAGAAGGCACCTTTCCCCACTGAACTTCAAAAAGTAACTTGGAATAATGACTGAATTTGCAAAGGAATTCCAACCTTGGTGGCATTTAGTCAGTTATAATACCATCAATAGCACAGTCCTGGTACTAATCCATATAGGAGCCTCAGTGTCCATCACTCAGCTGCTGCATTAGGCCTGAATCACAACCAAACCCTACCCCGGAGCATAGGACATGTGCCCATGGGGAATGGCAAACCATCAGTGTTAGCACATGCACTATATGGGAACAGGGACTCACTTGTGCCCTAACACCAAAGCCCTGACATTTGCTAGATCCAGTGTTTGTCATTTTGAAATCCATCCTGATGAAGCTCATGAACCTGTACTTTTGTATACTGGAAAATTATGTGCTTATATGAAAACAATTTGTGGCTTCATATTTGTAGATAATCTTATTGTATATACAGATAATTACTCTAATGATTGTGTTGGCAATTTCACCAAAATCAGTGGGTGGGATTTCAATTATTCAGCTCCTGTCACATTATATCAGCTATTGCAGTATAATTATATGCTGATTTAAGATCTGCTGCCCATCCCTGTTGGGATGAATCTAACTTGAGTAAGAAAATTATTATAGCATGATTATCTGCAGCAACTGCTGAAACAAGCTCAGAAGAACGGATAAAATACTTTGATTACTGTCCATCGTGATGTGGAAAGCACACAAGGGCTGGAACAAGTAAAGTGAGACAGAGCACAGGGGTGGTAGAACACTTTTCAGGTCACTTACCATCACTACAGGGAGTTTAAATGAGATGTTTTACCTTGTTCTCCTAACACTAACCCTATTATGTTTTGTCTTAATTGTAGCACTATGTATTTGCATTTGGGAAATCATGAAGCAATTGATTTACCTGTCAGCCCTGTGATTCCTTTCAGGAAAATATGTGATGCTTCCAAAGTGAGACTTATGAAATGTATAGGAAGCATCATAAGTACGGAAGTGGGGAACTGATGAATAACAGGAACAAAGTTCCAAATAATAAGACAGAGAACAAAGCAGTTAAGCAATGGGAACAACAGCCACAGGAATGTAGAAAACAGAAAATTAATGTCCTCAGTCCTTGAAGGGGAGGGAATAAAAAGATCACACCCTTCTTATTCAGGCCCTTATATCATGGGCCAATAAACCCCCAGGTCTGACTGTTTCTGTGGTGAGAACTTGCCCTTGCCGTGAACTTTCCTCATTATATAATTGTAATAGTAAAGCCACATCCCTAGCTCATCTCCCTCTGCCCACCAAGAGCCCACTGCTCACTGAGTATACCATGACTTCTTGGGACACTATACTTTGAGACTGAAAACAGAGAGAAGCTAGAAGCAACTTGACCATGGAGTGAAGATCTGCTTGGCCTGAGACTGTAACCTACAGGTGTGCCTGCCTTGGTCTGTCTCTGTGCTAGCTCTGACAATTCACCAACCAGCACCCCTTTTCTGCACACAACTGTAAACAAATCAAAAGCCTCCACTCTGTGTGGGGATCAATTTCTTGCACACCAAAAGGGTGAAAGAATCCATTTTGGGACAATACTCTTCTGTAATCACTACCCTCAAAAAAAAAAAAATAGTCAATTGAATTCTGAGTCAGTGGAGCTCCACAACCAACTCCCAACAGCAGGACAGTATTATCCCCTGGCTCTCTCTGTTGTCCCTGCTGTCACTGCAAGCAGGTCATGGCTCAAGGACATTGCTTGGACTGGGATTTACACTTGTTCCTCCCCATTTTTAATCTTGACCCTTCATGACCCTACTACTGCCAGGCAGTGCTAAGTCTCATACCCCATTCTACCAAGCCTAAGTTCAAACCCCAATCATAGCATTCTCTGCACCTTGTCTCCTCCCTGCTACCTGCCCTCCTATGCCAAGAGTTCAGCTCCAAGTCAGGTACTTCCTTCATTTATCCACCCAGCCCCAAATAGGTTTAAACAGACTGTTTCCACTCAGTTCTTCCTGCTTGCTGGATCTCTGCAGAGGAGCTGGGTTTTCTTACAGAAAGAAATGCAAGCAAAAATATTTCTTTCATTGCACAGAAATCCTTTACAGGACTTTATGAATTACTTATCATGCAGTAATCCTCAGGCCTGCATTCAGTATGGGAAACCTCAGGCTCAATTGAAAGAAGCCCCATGTCTTTCAGTCATGCTTTCTTAGAATCAAGTTCACATCAGCTTTGCTACCATTAAACTAAAAAAAAAAAAAAAATCCAAAACAATAGGGCTGACAATTCCCATTCCTTCACTCAAAACTCACACAGTAAGTGAAACTTAAGACTTTTTGGCATTCAGTAATTACCACAAACCAGTAACACCGGGTCAGACAGAAGCCATGATATTGTAATAAATCCTGAGTACATTTAGTAGCTCTTCTTATATTTTATTGTCAGTAACAGAAACACAGCAAGATACAAGGCACACAGCTTTTGAGCACTTCACCAAAGTGTGCTAAGTGCTATATATAGAATAGAAACTCACTTTTAAGTAAACATAAGTATTTTAATGGTTATCTTAACATTTCCGTGGCTGTTGAATAATGTAAATTCTTTTAGGCAGTATGAACTTCTCCAAGGTAGGCTGTGGCTTTTGGTGAGCCACTTGTAATGTTGCTGCATGGATTTTGTGGCTCATCTGTAACATCAAAGGGGGGAGAAAAAAGTTGTGATAGAATACAGATTTTCAGCTATTCTCTTTCTAAATTTTATCCTATTAAAGTAGTTTAAAAGGAGTAGTAAAACCTAAACCCACAAAAAGTTCAAGTGATCAATACACAGAACTCATGATAACTCAGTATATTTAGTTATAATTTTTGTTTTCAAAGTGATATTAGTTTGACTAGGGAATTTTTGATTTTTTTTCTTCCCTTGTTTAGTAGCTCATAAAATGAGCTTCCAAGATAAGGAAAACACAGCAAATAATCAGTATTCCAGAGTTAACAGTAAGTTGAATCAAATTCTTATTTTCCCAGGTTCAAAATCATCATTATTATCATCATTATTACAGCAGATGACTATCACATTCTAAAGTAGCAAGGAAGCTTCATATACAAGATTCTGGAAACCAACAGGAGAAGGAAATGGTGGGTCAGAACAGAGGAGATGAGGACAGATGGAAGAGAAAGAGGATGAGTTGTATCTGTTCTCCATAAAGAAGTCTAGGCAAAAATTCAAGATTTACAGGCTAAATATATAAACACAAGTGTTGATAAAAGGCTTGTGTTGAAATTATGCAACTGATGTTTTACTGAGCTCTAGGGATGAGGAACTCTTGTATGCTTCAGAGTCTGAAGACTGCAAGTGTGTAACAAAGAGATAACTGTCAGATCTTTGGATTACCATGCAAATGAAAGAGCTGCTTGTGAAATCAGCTCTTCCAAAGGGCAGGTGTAAGTCTGCACCAACAGACTAATAAGACACAGGACAGGAGCTGTAAGCATGTGATAAACAGAAGAGTCCATTAGCAGCTGTGGGATACAAGATTTTACAGGATCCTGTAGTATTCCTAAGGGAGAAGTCAAAAGGTGCTTGAGTGAGTGATGTCAGGCCTCAGATGAAACAGCAAGATACGGGGCAGTAGCAGGACATGCTGTGCCTGTAGTCTCGGGGATCATTCACGGAGCAGGACACTGGATCACCATCCTGGTGTCCCCTGCACCTGCCAGTCATGCCACCCACCTCCCTCAAGGAGCTCTGTATTTTTTGCTGGACCCTTATAGAAGTTGGAGTGATTTCCACGGTGGGATAAAGCACTGAAGATAAGGTTTTGCTCTGCACTGTAATCCCAGCTTGGGCAGACACTTACCCATATATAATATGGGTAATTCTTCCCCATATTTCACTAAAGCTAATGCACCATACCACTTTACAAGCAGGACACACCTCGCTGCCTGGCTGTGCTTCTCTGCACAACTGCCTAGGGCATGTTGCAGTAACTAGGAGTGGAACCAGAGTAAGGAGAGAAGGCCAGGTACTTTTTAGCCATCTAGCAGCTCAGCCACACAACCACCACAGAAATAGGTTATCCCAAGAACATTTAGTGACAGATGAAACACCTGCAACTGCCAGAACCCAAGTTAAAGAAAATTTGACTTTTTAACATTTTTTCATGTTTAGATTTATAAAGAGACCCCAACTTTTACATTCAGACTTACTTTGTTCAGTGCTTCTGCTACCAAGACACCCATGTTCTGAGGTTTTGCAAAACTGACAACAGCACTGTAAAGCAGAAGAAAAAAGTATTTAGCATTTCTGACTCACAGAAACACACAAGCATTTGTCACTTTCATTTTCTGGACTTAATACAAAACATTTTGCAATATAAATTTAGGGTTTGTAGCTAAATCTTTTCATCACATTAAAAACTATGTAATATCAAAAAAGGCATGCTGTTTCAGAATGGAACAAGAGAAAATCTATGACAGGCTGTTTTATTCAGATATATGAAAAACTGTATATGAAATACCCTTGAATACCTCAAAAAGGATGTTTTTTTGTACACTCTGAAATAACTTCTCAGAAGATAAGCAGTTATATACTGATCTACAAAATATTTCTTTGATTCCAATCTAAACCCATGAAAAAAAATTCACCCTCTAGTTTTGGAATGTTTCCTTTCACAGCAACTATTTGTCAAGCAAGAACTTATTTTTCATGAGATTATCCTATTAACTTCTACATATTCCAATGAATAACACCATGTTACCAATATTCCACAAATAAACAAATTTGCAGATATGAAATAATTTATGTCAGCAACAGGAAGAACTTCAGATGGCATTCATTCTTCTGATGATACCATTATATCCACTGACACATCTGGAGCTTAAAATGGAGTAGGGAAAAATCATTATAAACCCCAAATACCATAAATGTGACTCTTGAAAAAGCAGATATTGCTTTAATTAAGTTAATTATTCTGTGGATTAGGCAAGACATTTCCTACTGACATTTCAATTTAGCAATTGACAGTTTGCTACACTGACAAATATAAGTTATTTAAGATCAGTTTATACCATTAGATAACTATGACTATGAAGAAGACAGCTGCAAAATTACACCCAGACAACTGGCAACAAGTGAAAAGAAAAAGCTTCTAATCCCAGAAGAAAACAACAAAAAAATCAAAAATTTCAGGACCATCACAAATCATTCAAATTTTATTGCCATATCCTTATATTGGTTAACTTAATTTTTTGTTAAGTGACATTTAACAAAAGTACACGTATTTAGGAAAAATGATCAGTCTTTGAAAAAGCTGCAAGAAAATACTTGTTTTAAAGACCACATCAACTGGTTGCTGTTACTTTATTCAAAATAGAAGTATGCCTTCATTTTTAGGGCAAAACAGCTTGGTTAACCTTATAAACTAGCAAACAGCAAAAGCCAAATTAGATTTTAGATGGAAATAGGGGGTATATCCTATACAGGAGATAAGACTCTTCCTTGAGGGTAGTTGATGTGGGTTTAATTTCCTTCAGAATGTGGACGGCCCAAAGTTCATTTCTTCTTCACTGGAAACTGTTTGACCATGCCTTTATTAGGAACAGGTATGTAATACATTGTTTTAATTTCTGTTCCATAAAACATGACAATAGAGATGAGATTCAGCCTTTGCCTTTCATTGCAAGGCACTATCCTTGGGTTTTGAAGCTGTTGGGTTTTGGGGTTATTTAAGCCAGTATGAAGTTTCAATATCAGTATTATCTATAAACTGCACAAGATAATTTAAGAATTAAATTCTTGTAAAATAAGAGTCTCTTTGTTTTCAAAGATCATTACCTATGAACTTGAACTACAGGGCAGGGGTGAACAGGCATTGTAATACCTTGACTTTTCTTTTCCTGGAAGTTTAGCATTTTTCTCAACAGGTCCATTTTCTTGCTTTTTAGACACTCTCATACCTCCAGCTTTAACTGCAAGAAAAAAGTGAAATGTAAGTAAAAATACCTACAGAACTACATACCCAAATACATACACAAGAAGAGAATACTTTTACCCCAGGTAACCTTTAATCAGAAATAATCTTTCAGTATTTAGCTCCATGCTTTACTTGTGCATACACATACACAGGAGTAGCCAAAGAGACGCAGCAAAGGCTTCAAAACTCTGTGTCATGGCAGACTCAAATCAACTTCCAGATACCATAAATGAAGAAATCAGAGTGGTTTCAGGCACCACTAACTATACAAAACCTTAACACCTTACTATGTTAATATGCATTCTTCCCCAGAAACTATTACATCTCAGATTTGTATTTAAAAACAAAAAAGAAAACCAAACCACCATCTGAACACTTTCAGGTTTTTGAACAATGTGACTAACAGCAATAAGGCTTTCGTGATCAGTTCAGGGTATTCCAGAATAAATGTAATAATGCAGATAAGAACCAGATGTATACTCATCTTGTACTTCTGTTCCAACATGTTTAATTATATTTTATTAACATATCTGCCAATCACAAAACCAATTAGTACTAATTAAGCTACAGGCGACCTAACAACAACAATTTAAGTTCTGAGGCATGTCTAAAAATTGAATTCTGAACAAAAAACACAAAGTTATCTAAAACATTCTCTTGAAAGAAATACTTTCTCCCTCTTCAAGAGAGCATTTTAAGTTTTAAAACTGTAAGTAAGAAAGAACAACCTTAGTGTTCTTTTCTCATCCTACTGAGCATGTTGCTTTACCTCTCAGCAAGACTGCTATTCTGATTGTGAACAGTCAAGGCTAGAGTTTAAATTTGAGGGAAGGAGAGAATAGGGAAAGATTTCTAGAATTACTCAACTAGCTAGCATGAGAAATGCATTTGACTCCATCTGTAACTAATGCCCATTTTCTACCAAATCTGACTCCTGACCTTGACCTTCCTGGTTGCAGGTTTAATTTTAGAAACAAAAATTCTCCTTCAGTCATGTCCAAAGCAGCACTATAACATCAGAGTTATGCTACAGCTAGACTTGGCTTTTGTTCTCTTTTTAAAATGACTTACATACAGTTAATTATACTGCTGCATAAGCAGCAAATTCTTTGCTCAGCCATCTTACAGCTGCAAATATGCTGGAGACCTAGACGGAATCTAGTCCTTCTGGCAGCCTAACTGCATAATTAAAAGTATCTGAAATGGAAGCTTCAACCATTTGTTTCCAAGTATCTACCAGTAAAGAGAATTGAGACTCTAAATACCCTCAGCTCACCAGGTGTGAAACTCTTCCTTGTCTTTGAGGAATCTTCAAACTAGAATAACAAAGCATGTAAAAAAAAACCCAAACCAAACAACCACAAACCAAACATCAACAACAAACCAGACCACACAAAAAAAGCCCTGGCATCTTTCAAGGTCTCAAAGATCTTCTCGATGTCATTTCTCTTTATATAATTTCATCCAGAACACCAACACAAGTTATCCCAAGTATTCTCCCACAGACTGTTAGGCTCTTGTCTTTTCAGGAACCAGTCAAACCACAAACAGGAAAAACACTAAAATTTTGTAATTAGGGGAAAAAAAAAAAAGGTAACTGAACCTAGACGTGCAACTTTTGGTTTGGGACTTTCCCTCATATGCAGGATTGGCAATTTTGTGATACAAGCATTGTTTTTAGTTTTAATTTAGCAGGGCAAAGAGATCCAGACAGGGGCAGACATTTTAATATTATGAGGCTTTACACAAAGCACAAGGGGAGCTAGGCAAGGAGGAGAGAAATACCCAGCATGGGAAGAGATACTGAAACAGGGACAGTCTGGAATTGTGTCTATTACCAATAAGCCCACAAAACAATGTTATCTATAGTGATTAAAAATAACCGCTCTTCCTTTCCATCTCTGCAGTGACTTGAAACTAGCCACTAGGAACACCTGTCCCACCTGCTTACACACATCCATGGTGGGGGAAGAGTTAAACATAGATGCATCTGGGATGCACCACAAAGCTATTCTGTAATTTGCTTTCCAAAGCAATAGAGAGGTATGCCAAACTTTTAATACAGAGTTCAATTTTTTGATTTTTATAAGCGACCTGTTAGCCATGTAATCTAACAGTTAAGTCACAAAATCTTTACTAATTTCCATTTTTAAAACACCATGATTTTTAAAATAAAACAATAAAGTAAGGAGGCCCAGTCCCTTTTATGCTCCCCTCTCAAAAAAAAAACCCCACCAAAAACCACAAAAAAAAAAAACAAAAAAAACACCCCAAACAACAAAACAACATAAAAACAAACCCAAGTGAAAACAAAGCTTGGCTGAATACCGGTCAGAATAATCCACTTACTCTGCTACCTCCACCCCTCGGCCAAGCTGATCCCCACTGCAGTCACTCATAAGCTTCACCAAGACTTACTTGCAGACTTGTAAGTCTACAGGTTGCAGTTTACTATCATGCGAGTTCAGGAAGACCATACCTGCTCCATGTCACTGACTGCAGTGGTTTAAAGGCCCCTTCAGGTATGTCCCTGCCACACACACAAAAGTCCAGGAATGGACTAGACAAGCTGAAAAAAATTATTTA
The DNA here is from genome assembly GCA_013400575.1 of Peucedramus taeniatus. Lineage (NCBI taxonomy): Eukaryota > Metazoa > Chordata > Aves > Passeriformes > Fringillidae > Peucedramus > Peucedramus taeniatus. Next base: position 257,206 of record WBNO01006914.1, on the reverse strand, counting down.
CATCCCAAATTCATGTAAAAGCATGCTAAAAAAAACCCCAAACAAAAAATATTTCCAAGAAAGCAAAACAGTTCTATGGGGTACAGGGAGACACACAAGTATGTGCTCCTCAGGCACTAACTGCTCCTAATAAACCGAGGGGAAGTTCCAACAAGGTTTAAAACCTTGTAGCGACGGTTCCTCAAGTATCAAAGGCTGAGCCTGCAGTGACTGTCCCTCAGTTCCAAAGGCTGAGCCTGCAGCATCTCTGCATGTGCCCCAGAACAGGCGGGACACAGCTCACGCACTGGTGTGTTTGAGAGACAGCTCCGCACAGCTCCTGGGATGAGCCAGGAGCGGCTCACGCTGTATGCATTTACACGCTCCCCTAACAAACACAGGCGCTACTACACTCGCCACTATAGCCTTAAAAGCCCGGTACTACATCCTTAGAGCCGCCACACAGGCAGAGGGGCGGCAGGAACAGCAGGCTCGAAGGCTTCCTCACAGAGACATCTAGCTCTGTGAGGCGGGGGGGAACTTGGTGGAGGGGAAGTAAATTCCTCACGTTACTACAGGAGGCGAGGGATACAGCTCTAACATTAAACACAGATATTTCATTGAACACGGACACGCATTTCTCTCGCTATCCCTCAATAACGTGTTCCCCATCACCGAGCGGCGCCAGCCGACCGAGCGCACCCGTGATGGGGCGGCTGCGGGAGCTGCTGGGGAGAGCGGGCCGCGCACCACAGACCCGCCTCCACCATTGCCGGTCCCACAGGGCCGCTCCTCTCCGCGGAGGAGCTGCATCTGTGTGGGACGGTGCGGCGGGAGAGCCCCTCACACCGCGCCCAGAGCGGCCCTGGCCCCTACCTGCGGGAGGGCGCCGGCCCGGCGGGACACCCCTCCTCAGCGCCATGGCAGAACCGGGAGCACCGGGAGCGCCGGGAACCAAGCGGGGCGGGGTAGGGCAGGGCACGGCAGGGTAGGACCACGGAACCGCGCAGGAAACCGCACACTGACCCGAGCGGCAGCGCCTTATGCGGTTCGGAGCGGTTGGGGTGGGGCGGGGCAGGGCGGGGTCGTGAGAGCGGGGAGCGGTGTGAGGGGCGGTACGAAGTCGATAGTGAGGGGCGGGAGGCGCTCTGAAGGGAGGTGTGAGGGGAGATGAGAGAGGCGGGGAGCAGTGTGAGGGGCGGGGAGCGGTGTGAGGGGCGGTACGAAGTCGATAGTGAGGGGCAGGAGGCGCTGTGAAGGGAGGTGTGAGGGGTGGAGAGCAGTGGGGAGAGGTGTGAGGGGAGATGAGAGAGGCGGGGGGCGGTGTGAGGGGCGGGGAGCAGTGTGAGGGGAGATGAGACAGGCGGGGAGCGGTGTGAGGGGCAGGGACTTTTAAAAACATTGCTAAAAAGTTCATTGCTAAGGAACTCGATTTAGTGAGGTAAATCTTACCCTCTTCAATCCGTAATATCTGCTTGAGACACGGAAAACATTGTCGTTCATGTGCCCTTGTTAAAAAATCCATGACCTTAACAAACATTCACGTTTTACACAACGTATTAGAAACGCAAAAATTGAAAGTAGACACAACTAATCTGGAATTATTTACTGTATAAACTCCTCAACATTTTGATTTTCAGTATTTTAAATGACAAAAAAAATTAAGGAATTCTATCTTAATGTTTACCATCTATGTTGTAAATTATAGTGTGCATGAAGAAATCTTCATCACAAAAGCAGTCAGTTTCCTGAAGCTGTCAGTGGCTGTGACATTGCGTATTGCTGTACTGGTGGCCGCGGGTCTCCGGCAGGAGGGGGCGGGCGGGGCAGGGGATGCGCCCCGAGGTTCTCGGGGCGTTCCGGAGGGACGCGGGCGGCCCTGGGGAGGGGGCTGCAGGGCAGCAGCGGGGCGCTACCGCCGCTCGCTCCTTGCAGCGCTCGGCCCCCGCAGGAGGCGGCTGCGGCCGCACTGCTCACGGCGCCTGCCGCAGGGAGCGTGGCCCTGCCCTGCTGCCGTGGGCTGGGCTGGGCTGAGCCGCAGGCAGCTGCTGGAACTGTAATGCGTAATGTCAGTAAGATTTTCCTAGGTTGCTGTAAACATGTTCTGCTTTGCTGTGCTAAAGCATTTCATCACGAAAATTTGCTCTTTTTGGGATTCTGAAAGCAAAACACGAAAGGAAAAAAAGAATTGATAGCCTCGTGATTTATTTGGAGTTGTCTTATTATTGGATCTCAATTATTTTAAAAAAAAAGGGGAGAGGGAGTGTAAAAATAGGATGTGATTAAGTGGAATCTGAAGAAGGGGGAAATGAAGTAAAAAAAATAATGGAAGAGAAAATAGACTAAGAAACCAGTAGGTATTTACAGCGCAATGACCGCCTTATGGGTGACTACTGTTGGCTTGGATCTTTAAAGCAGAAAAAATGAAAGGACATCCAGTCTAAACTAGATCTCTGTGATATTTAATTCTGTATGTATGAGACAGGAAATAGTTTTGAAATGCAGCAATTTCCTCCCTAGAAAAGCAACTTACTTTGCAAATATTAAAGTCGATAGTGCTGCATGTCTCTGCCCATAAGCATTTAGCCTGAAGTGGATGAAGGCAATTTTGATTGGGGAAATAAATTCTTTCAGGTAAAATGATCTGCAGGAGAGAGAACAAAAGAACCCTACTCTAAAGTACTTGGCCAGTAGTAAGAGGCTTTGTTATTCCTGTTACTCTGCCTCAGCAGAGAAATACTGACTTTTCAGTTTGCTTACCTGAGCTGTTTGTTACTGCACAGATTGGAGAGGTGAACACATAAGGCAGTCATGTAGTACAGCTTTGGTGTGCTGCCTAAAGCATTAATAATGATAAGGTTTAGTGCCATTGTACATCTGTTCTAGGAATTCTTGGGACAAGCATGGGGACTTGGTTTAAATAAGAAATGGTAAATTCATGTTGACTTCTTACCATATTAAATATACCTTTTCTTTTTTTATTTTTCTTCCACCCTCTTTACTTCATTTCCTTTGTCACTTGGTATATCTTTAAACCAGAAGCTGTTGTGAATTGAAACCATATTTACATAGTATTTTTTGGAGCACCTTATTCTTGACAGGCAGCCCTTGGCACTACCTCAACAATGCCACTGTGCCAGCTTAGATTTGTAAACCTGATTTTATTAAATGCTTTCATTTATTTAGACTTTTTTTCTGTTTTCATTTAGACTTTTTACCTGTTGGAAATTATTAGACTGGTTTGTCTGGATGAGAAGAACCAGCAAGAGAATAATCCTTCTGTGGCCATGGGATAGTGCAGTTCAAATCTCTTGCTTTTCCTGCCATCCTCAGTCCCATTTCCCAATCACATAAATACCAAGCTTCAGAGATGTTCATCTGATGCTGGGGATAGATTTATTTTAATGATAGTAATTTGTGAATGACTGAATTAAAAATGAGTTTATATTGTAATGGTTCTATGTATTTTCAGTATGTGTTTTTTTTCCATAACAGAGGCAGATGTGGGAAAGCCTGGGGGCAGACACAGAATTTTATCTGTGATAAAGAGACAATAGTCTCTCTCAAAACTTTCCTGAGTGGTGCTCTCAGCATTCTGGAACTCTTCCTATTTCCTGGAAAAATTCCTCCTTTATAATCTATGTTCTACAGGCAGGTTATTAGCTGATTGCAAAGTTTGAAAAGTCACTTGGCAGGAATAAAAATCACCATGTTCCCAAGCAGACTGTCTGTTCTAATCCAGCTAGCAGCTATTAGCATAATTATACCCCAGTGTCTGGTGACAACAGACAGTCCACATCTAAAACAAGCAGTTAGCATGCAGACATATGCAATACCTTCCTCATGTGTCATATTTTAAATCACATCTCTCTGTTGTTAGGATCTATTGCTGATGACTCTGCAGTATTTTCCCTTCTCTGTCTTATTTTATTGCTTGTTTTCAAATGTCAGAATTACTAAATTGTGGCTACTCATACAAACATACTGGTTTTATATCTGGCAACTGAATGGTGAAATACTACTGCTGTTTTCTTTAACTCAGTGACAGGCAGGCAATACCTTTTTCAGATGAGTCAATATAGCTAATTTTAGATGCTCCAGGAGCCCAATGGAGACCACAAATGTTCTGGGGCAAGTATATAGCTTTTTTTTTTGGTTTTTTTTGGTTTTTGTTTGTTTGTTTGTTTTTGGGGTTTTTTTGGTTTTTTTTTTTTTTTTTGTTTTTTTGTTTTTTTGTTTTGTTTTGTTTTGTTTATCATGCTTTAATTTCCCCCACCCTTGGTTTTATTTTCTGTTTTATAGTAGTTCAGCACAAAATGAATAATGTTAGAGAGATCATTTGTGTTAAGTGTCTAAAGCAAGGAGAAGTGAAGGCAGACATATTTTCAGCAGGGTTTATATTGATATAATTGTTCACTAGTGCATATAGTATGTATTTGACAAGATCTGGAGGATAAGTCTGGCTTCCCATCTGTAAAGCATGCCTGTTTCTTATAGGAAACCTGACAAGTTCAGGTCTTGGTTCTGATCTGGATGCTGGTTGTTTCTCAGATTACAGGGGAAAAAAAAGTCTCCAGGCTGGAAGGTGCTGGAAGGTAAAGGGCAACATCATTAAGCAGAGGAACCTTACTGGCTAATTATAATTGGGGTTTTTTTTGTTTTATTTTTTTTTTTCCCCATGACAGAAGGACTAAAAAGATATGCCTTTGTCATCACATATTTTATCCACCTAAGTACCCATGTTTAAAAAAGTACTACTGGGCAGTGGAATAAGTGTGTGAATTCTAAAGAATTCAGTTGCAACTCACAGACAGAGGCCTTTGGGATTTCATCCTAATAGAGGTCAGTTTCTTCTCAGAGTGCGATTGCTTTTTCCAATGAATAGGCAGACAGTTGAATTCACAATCTTTCTGACTTTGAGAGCTGGCTGAAAATTAGTGCATTACATATCCTGCTACTTGTCTTATTCTTTTACACATGATTCATACAATGTTGGACAGACCAGAAGGTGATGTGTCGTACAATGGAGCGGTATGTATAAAGGCATTTACCAATATCTGAGGTGCCCTGAAACAGTGAGGAGGAATGGTGCCTGATACCATTGGCCCACTCTAGGACTGGCGCTGCTCAGTGAACCAGCTGACCCTGACAAGCTGATCCAGCTCTTTGGATGTCTGCAGAAATGGCACTGCTGCAGTCTCCCAAAGGGACGCCTGCTTTGTTTTACACAGCACTATCAGTTTCTACTGGCGTGACAATGAGTGTACTATGACTGCACATTAAATCTTCAGTGACATGGCCCAAGCAATTAAGACAACAGTTATCCCTTGTCTGTGGAATGTAGTTTAAAAAAATAGAATGAAATTGGAAAAGAAAATTGAAGAATGAATCACATTGAGACAAGCTCTACAGGGGGATGTGAGGACAAACATCAGAACAGAAATACTTACTGGAGCTTTAAAAGGAAAATGCCACAGTTTCTTCAGAGAAACCATCACACATACCCGCCCATTCCATTGTTGAACGTATGTTATACTGAGCTTTTGGTTCTCTTTCTATGTTCAAAGCATTTTTCTGTTCAAACGATATGAAAAGTTAATTCAGCTCCTACACATTATTTAAAGATTTGGGGAGTGCTGACACAGAATGAGGGCAGGCAGGTTAATGTGGACAACTAAAATGTTGCTTGTAGCCCTTCTAAACACAGCCCAGGACTCAGCACGGCAGTGTTCCCTGGGCAGGTGTGCTAGTAAAAGGCAAAAATAGAAAGTTCTTGCTCCTGTATTTAGTCTACAAAGTGGGTGTAAAAGAATGCAACAGGTGCAGCAGCAGAATAACCGGCAAGGCCAGGACACCTGCCTGTCCAACCACCCACAGGCCACTTGTGTGCATGGCACCATCCTTGGAAGATGCCATGGGAAGAAACAAGGTCAGCCTTCCTTTTTATCCAATTGTGATGTAATTATCAACTCTACTCTGAACTAAAATGCCATTAACCAAGCCAAATAAATATTACTTTTTTTTGATATGGTAAAAACCTTAATAAGAGCAAAAAGAAAACTCGGTATTTTTTTGAAAATGCATGCATTTTAAACTAGTGAATGCCCTGTAAGTTGTATCCATCTCAATACAAAATATTTAGAATCGCTAATATATCTATACATCTAATATCACTGCCTCCAGGGCAGTGTTTGGAGAGGTTTCCAAGTGGGGAAGCCAGCACTGAGTCCTTCTCTCACCTCCAGCTGATGGCCACAAATGAATCCCTGCACTCTGTGATGGGAAATGACCAACTTCAAGCAGGTCTCAGTGACAGCTTTCCCATAGTCCCTGCTGCTGTTGACAGCTACAGGAATCTACTTGTAGCTACAAAGTCATGTTTGCCTTGTTTTTCAAAAAGTTTTCATGTTTAAGTTACCTTTTGTGAGTGTTAGTCTTTGATACAGTAACTCAAACGCAGAATCCATGCTTGAGTACTGTCCTTGGCTGAGATGGATTCTCTTCAGTCTGTTTACTCTGATAGAGGAAAACTCATTAGTCTTTTCCCAGTGTTCTCAATCCTTCTTCAGGATACTAGAAACCCTGAAAACCCAAGGAAAATGCAGTGATGTGGAGCAACAATGGTGGGTACAGACAGGGTAGAGGTAACAGACTGTACAGCACAGGAGAGTTTGTGATTTAGTTACTTAAAATAATCAAACATTTTTATTGGAAAGAAATCCAAGCAGACTGTAGTCAGAATGGAGACCATCATTTCTAGGACAGCAAGCTGACCTCAATTTCCTTGAGAGAGCAAGGGGAGGGGTAGAGGAGTAATGGAAAGAAAACAGGCTAGAGTTCTGAAGTATCTTGGATTGCCAATACCAAAATAAAAACAGAAGTCTAAAGAATCTTGGTAGGAAGGTGCTGGATTTAGCACTTTGGGCTGCCAGCCTGACACATTCAGGACATTTCCACTGGAGAGCTGGGAAAATGGCCCAAATGTTTTGATATGTTTAACCTGCTTAAGAACATGCAATTAGGCTTAATTTTCATGGTATTTGTTTCTGAATATCACACGGAGAAAATAATAAGAAAAAAATGAACAGGGAACAGCTTTCCATGGATGAGACTTCCATATTTATTGTTATTCCATGTGCATAGAAAATGGCAGTGAAGTTCCTTATGAAATAGGCAGGGAATGGGAGAGATGTGGATACTGGACTAGACTTTGTGCTTCAAAATTACACTATTCTTTTTTTAAAGTTTGGGCTCTTTTCCTCTTAGAATTCACAACACTTTCTTGGTTTTGGGTTTTCTTTTTTGTGCATGATGTTTCAAATTCCTTTTCCAATGACACACTGCATTACAAATGGATGGCACTTGAGACCAACGTGGCATTTCCATATTTACACCAACAAAGAAATTTACATGACGCAGTAGCATACAATCCTGACATTCAGTAATAGCAATAAAACAAGGGCAGCCATTGGAATTTTTCTGTACAAACTATCAGAACAAGACTTTTATTCACATTTAAAAAATCAGCTTTAATTTGCTCTGACCTACACACTTCCCAAATTCATCATACTCAATTCTCAAACCTTTCATCACATCGCCCACACCCTCACCAGACTACAGGAGCTACAAGTAATGATACCTAACACCTAAGCAGAGCAAAACCATCCCTGCCAGCTTTTTCTCCTGACAATTCCTCACTCAAAAAACCCCCCAAAAAAACAAAAACAAAAAAAAAACAAAACAAAACAAAAAAAAATCAATCCCAAAAACAAAACCAAGCCCCCCCTCCCCCCCCCCAAAGAAAATCATCCTTTTTCCTTCTTTTCTTTCACTTTCATATTTCTTAACCAAAACAACATGGGCCCATTCCAGTCCTTCTCAAGCCAGACAAGAAGCACGCTGGGTTTTTCTCTCTGTTGCTACACCCAGGAGTCAGGAGAGCCTGGGTACTGTTCTGCTCGGTAAGAAGATCGTCTGGTGGAATAAAAGTCTACATAATTGGTGGTTGATTTCAGTCCATACTGCGTTGTGTAATCTGAAGTAGCAGGAAAGTGAACTCGATCGTCAAAGTAAGGGTCCTCATAGCTGTGTGGGGACTGCAGGTACAACCGGTAGGCATCGTAGTTTTTCCTGGCGGTATCTTCTTGGCTGTAGTACAATTGCTGATGCTGCTGGTAAAATGATAGCAAAGTAAACTTTCAAAAATATAATTAGCAGAGAAAATACTGAAGTGCAGCTCTACCCATGACAGTAACGCAGGTTTCAAACCTCCATGAAAAGTACCTCCAGGGAAATGGAGGAAATGTCCCTGAGTGTGCTGTGTGTCTCCTCCTACATCATTCGAAGGGAGTAACTACAAAAGTGCACAACTTTAGAGCTCAAGTACAGTAAGTACAGAACCTGGCCATACCTACCAAAACCAGCTCAAACCCAACTCAAGTCAGAAAAGTCTCAGATCCCACTGTAAGAAGGTGGTAAAACACGTGACTCATGTGGAACCAGGCAGGCTCCAGCAGCCCTGAGGCCCTGCCAGCTCAGGGCACTGAGCCAGCGACTGTGGTAACGGGGCATGTGCCCAGAGCCCCAGGCTTAGCCCCTCCTGCAGAGCCTGGGCAGCAGCGCTACCCAAACACAGCTCTGGGCTCACCTGCAGCCGCCGGTTCTGTTCTCTCGCTGGTGAGGAATAGGAACTGATGTAAATTGGTGAAGCTTTGCTGGAACCTGGGAGAAAAAAGCTTAATGCATAAACTTCAGTCTTTATTCATTCAGCTGTAAATCTATTGGTTTTTATCTTGCCTTTTATGTAGCACACATACTATGAAATCTGCAGATTTCAGTACTACTAATGATACAATCTAACAACAGAAATGAAGGCAGATGCTGTTCCTCAGCAGCAGTTACAGCAAAGCCAGGAGGCTTACGTTGCTGTTTCTCATTTTACAGACTGAAAATCTTTAAAGCAAGGAGTTTCCTTCTCTTTAGTCACTGTCATCTATCATTTTGCTACGTGTGTGACATACTAAGAAGGAAAAGAGAGATCAGAGAAAATATGAAATCTTGATATAATTTAGTAATATAATAATATACAACTGCACATTAAAATTTATAACATCATCATTATAATATAATGTACATAATAATACAATTTTCTGTACTAGTATTTTAAATAAAAATAAGAATTCCAACTGCCTCTCACCTCCCAGTATAGAAAGGGATCTGTGTTTACTCTGGTACTGGGCAGTTTTACAGAGAACAGCAGAGCTGGTGACACCCTGCCCTGTACCACAGCTAGGAATATAAAGAATGGAAAGGGAAAACAGCAGCTGGCAGCGACCAGCCTGCTAATGCACTGGTCTGTGTATGGCTGTTAACTCTTCCCACAAGGAATAGCTCCCTGTTCCAGGAGGTGCTCAGCTGGCCTCTTACCAGTGTAGATGTCTTTATGTGCAATGACATCGCCCTGGCTACTGTAATACTGCATAGAAGGGTGCGTCCTGTCGTACTCGGAGCGAGGCTCTCTGATTCCCAACAAAGCCGGGGACGAGGACGTGCTGCCAACTGACGGGAAAAGAGAGGTTCTCAAGATTGACAACAAAAGCCTTTCGCACACCCAGCCTTCCTCACCACTCCCTGCTCCCAGTGTTCACAACCAGGGGGTGGGTAAGGACAGAACAGCCGGAGCTATTCCTGGGTGAACACCCTAGAGCTGCCAGCAAGGTACCAGAGACTGCAAGGGGCAGTCACTGCTCTGTGGTGCTCATGGGCACACACAGGACTTTTGTGACACTCACAGCCCAGATATGGGACCTTACCATGCCTAGGACATCACCTGTGTGGAGGCAGAAGATGATACTCTGCTAATGGTGATGGTTTATCTAAGTTATACTTAAACACAATACTTAAGGCCACACTGTCATTTGTCCAGCCTACCTGGCCTCAGTGACCCCTGTATGCACAAGTGAGTCCTGGGCATGGTGTGCTCTGGGAGGCCAATGGCCATGGGGGGATCCAGGCAAGGGATCACTGTGTTCCTCAATAAGCAGCGGAATCTCAAGTGCCATTCTAAGAAGTTTGTTCTACTAAATCCTGCCTGATCTACAGATCCCTTGGGCTTTGTTGGCTCAGAAAGTCTCCAGCAATGGGAGTAAAATAGTTAAAAACAATTTCTATACAATTTGCTTCAAAATATTAGTTCAATGATAATCTTCTTCCACACTGATGTGTCTGTTACATCATAGCTCAGAATTCTGTGTTATTACGGATAGTTTAATTACTGGTATTTTCCTAGCACATTCATGGCTAAATATGCCATGTTGTTAAAATTCTGACATGGGTCAACATAATAATGTGTGTTTTAATGGTGAAGTGACTGAAACAAGAACAACTGTTTCAGGCCAAGTGTATCTGTTCCAACAGGCATCTGCTGTGCTCAGCACGATGCTGCACAGCCCCTCTGGGTATGTGGGCCTTTCACCAACTTCCACTGACTCCCTTAGGCTTGGCTGTGCTCTAGAGCAGAAAAGCAGACACTTCCTATCAGGAATTTTTACTAAACCCTCTTTGAAATACAACATCCTCAGAATATTAAATTAGAGCTGCTCCTCTGCTTCCTACTTGTCATTCAAAGAACTGGAGTAACATGGTTGGGTATCCTGGGAGAGAAAGCACTGAGATAGAACTTTGACAGTTGGTGTCAGAATATCCTTTTACACTTGGGTAGAATCCAGTCATTTCCTGAACGTAAGCTGTACTGGCTTCCTTGGTGGGTGAGAGGAACTCTGGCACAAACACCACAACAGGTTTACTTCTTGTAGGAAAACAAATCCCTGGTGGAATCCTTGTTTTTCCAGTCAACCATGTCATAAAGGAATGCATGGGGGTTCTTACTTTTATGTTAAGAAGTAATTAAACAATAGTGTTGTAGGAACTGGTCACTAATTTTAGGAGTCACAGTAGGTAGGTATTTCTCAGTATTAACAGAGATCTGCTCTAGATAGTCTCTAGAAGAGTAAACTGGGTAAAATAAAATACCAAATGAAGACAAAATTGAAGGCTTCAGGTAGGTTTTGTATCAGCTGTCTTGAAGATCTAAATCCTGCCACTGAACACACTGAAGGAACAAAGGTGAGAAATAAAAAAGGAGGAGTCAGAAAAGTAAGGTCTTTGGGCTTGGTTGCTCATTCTTATGGAAAATGACATAGCTGGGAATGAAAATGAGCTCCTCACTGTCAGTGTGTTGCTGTTTATATGCTGCCAGGTCCCCATGTTCCATGAGGCCACTCCACAGTCCCCACACAGCACAGGAGGAGTGGCTCTGAATGGGGCAATGGTTGGTAACAATGTCCAGCTCTATTCATTGAGGATTTCGCTTTGCAGGAACAGTTCAGGAAGCACTCAGAGCACGTGAAGTACTTTGCTCAAACACCAAGGAGCAACAGCCTGACCTCTGTGTTTTAAATGGGATTAGTACCAAACTGAGAGGTGTTTGAGTTAAAAACATGGGACAGCAGGTCCCTTTCACCCTCCCTCACTGACCTGACTGCATGACAGGTGACATCTGCTGATTGGCTGTGGATAGAGAAGGATGGGATTTGAATCTCTCTCGTTCCAGTGTCGATACTGGTGTAATAAAGTGACTTTGATTCCATCCATCCTATGGAGTGGCAAAAAGAAAAACACATCAGAATAAATTGCAAGTTAAAAATAAATGAGGAGTTTTTGTGGCACCGTTTTCCAGTGTAAGTTAACTACAATTTACCTTTTTGTAAATGCTGCGGAGGTCTCGGTACTGCCATAGCGTGTTCAGTACCTGGGCCGCTGCCTTGACAACCTTTAGAGAGGACCTGAGGAGGTGAAGCATATGGCAGTGTTAGAAAAGCCACTGAATTCCACTTCGAAAGAACAGTGTTCCCGAGCTTTGTAACAGCCTGAACCTGCTGCTGTGGGGCAAACCAGACCCTGCATCACCAGAGTGAGCACAGCCAAGCCAGCAGCCTCACCACAAGATGGGGCTCCTCTACCTCATCCCCCAGCCACAGAGGCCCCTGCTGCTGACCCACCACACGCTTACAGGTGTCATTTCCACTAGACAACCACGCTGCCAGCAGAGAACTTGTCTGATGGCCTCCCTGGAGCCCAGACACAGTGGGCAGGACCAGCTCCCCTCAGCCAGCACTTGCTTGGCAATGCTGTTTGAGGGCATTCCCCTGGCTGCGTTCTCCTTCCACTGACCAAAGGTTGCACTAGGTACAATTCAGAGTTGCTGGGATACATCCTGACAAAGGTGCCCACACAGTCTGACTTGGAAAAGCTCCAAATATTGTATGACTCTTGTAGGTGTTGAAGAGGTGACTGGCTAACTCATTGAACCTGAACAGGTCCCGTGACCATGGTTACTGTGAGCAGCTGTACAAGCCTCCAGAAGCCTGAGACAGAGAACACTGCCCAAGACAACTGTACCAGTGAGACTCCAGCTGACAGCTCCTCACACCCAGACTGCAAAGGCAGATCTTTTTTTTCACTCAAAAAAACATTTCCCACATTCTTAAGCATTTTAAATGGACACAAACAGCTCAGGTATGATCTTTGCTGCCTACTTGCCTGTCACCTCTTCCCTTTGTTATGTTGACCAGCTTCTCTATGCCACCGGTGTCGGCGAGGGCCTTGGCATTCTCCATGTTCTTGCTGGTGACCTCGTGCAGGGCGCAGCAGATCGCGGCCACCGTCTCGTCCGACAGGACGCTCGGCCCATTGCCGCCCGGCAGCCGATTGACCAGATCTCGCATCGCATATTTACCTGGAAACACACCCACAGAACCAGGTCAAAACCACAGCTCGGTCCTTCAGGCTGGAAATTGCAGCACTCAGCATAAAACTGCAGCTGAAGGCAATGAGAAGAAGCACAGTACCAAAACCTGCCAAGAATTCACATTTTACACAGAGTCAAGGGAGACGACATGACAATTTTTGAATTTTTTTTCCTTTTAGCTTAAAAGTGTGAGAGGCTGAATTTTGCACTAAAAGAGGAACAATTTTAAACAATAATTATTTGGAGAAAGAAGAATTGTTCAAGGAAAAATGTTAGGTTACTTATTATGATTGACAGAGCAATGCACATTGCTGAGCTTCATCTATGGGAGGATTAAAGGAATCCTTACAGTAACTGGAAATTCTTTCTTCTTGCTGTTTAGTTCACCTTGTTTGCTACCTGTCAGCACTCGGCTCTGTCAGGCTCCAGTTGCTGACTGATGCCAGAGATAAGCTGCACACAAGGGACAGTAACTAAGATAAGATCAAGATTTCTTCCTGTTTGGGCTGTACTGTTAATTGAATGATTAATTGATTTTGTAGCAGACATGTATTTGTACATAACAGTGAATAATGAAGGAGCTTTGCACAAAGTCATTCGCTATCTATTTGCATAATGTGTCTGAAAGGAAAAAAAGAAACAAAAAGGAATTCTGCAGGCAAAAGGAAACACACTGGGAAATTATCCCCACAATGGTGTCTGCAGCAATACCCTGCCATTGCTAACCCTTTAGCAAGCTCAGCCCCATGCTGCATGTTCCAACACATAGTGAGATTTGCTGGAGTCCTCATCTCTCATTTCCTTCAGTGTGACCCTGTGAGCCCATTGTTCCTAAAGATGATTTCTAGCATGGGGTAGTGCACAACTTGCTTTACATATGGCAATGTTTTATCCAATGGTTTGTTTCAGAGTGTGTCTGAGGCCAGAAATTCTTTCAGAGGTACAGCTTTGACAGGGAGAGGGAGCAGGTGGAGGACCATTCCTGAACTAAAAAATTTTGCCAGGAACGGAACAAAGATCCTGACAAGAGAATATCACCTGAATCTGACCTGCACAGGGCTGGTGCTATGGAACAGGATTCTCTCTTTACACATTTCTCACGTGTAACACTTGCACTACAGGAAAACACACTCTGAATGTCCCAGATGAGAAGCTTCAGAAACAGATAACAAAGTTCTGTTCATCTGTATTTCTCTTTTTGAGAATAATGATCCTCCTATCTCTATGAACAGTTGTTATATGCTTGACCCCACAAGTCTACACACAGAAAATGCTTTTGTAACAAAAACGAGACTTTTTTATATCACAGCATTTGTTAACAGGGTTCACTGAAGCCACAGCAGCCTAAGGCTGAAGCATTTTCCACACTAACAGACTGAGAAAACTCAGGGCAGGAAAGTTGATTGTTATTTTGTTGGGTTTTTTTTTAATGCTAGATAAGAAAGGTACAGATTAATGCTTAAAGGGTTAAATATTAGAACTGACATGACAGTAAGTTTTTCTAGCAAGCACCTCTGTTGATAATTTAGTTCAGCTAAGACACAGATGATGGTCTATATCTGTGTTTTCCTGCAGAAGATTTCTTCCCTCTCTTCCTGTTCAAGATTGTTAAAAAAGCATGGCTGTCGTGGCAGCAGAGCTGTTCCATGCCCCGGGAACACCTGTGAGACCTGCACCCCCCAAGCAGGTGAGCGCTGAGCTCCAATGAAGCAGAGCTGTGTTTCCATCCCATCTGGCACAGAGGGTTTTCTCTCTGGTTTGGCTGACTCCCATCCATGAAAGGCGGCCAGCAGCAAACTAATGTGGTAATATTGGTCTGGAAAGCTGTTGCTGTCAGGAAGACTCATTTATGTGACACAACTGATGTGACACAGGAACACCAAGAGTGCTGTTCCAATTAGTGGAATCTCTCCTTGGATTTCCCATCCAAGGCCTGACGTCCCGGTACTGGTGCTCTCTTGAGGACGGTCTGTACGTACCAATAAGCTCCTTGTTCCGGACGTCTAAGGCCATGTTCCTTAAGGCAGTGGCCACAGATGACACCACTCTGTCGTTGTCCATCCTCAGCAGCTCCACAAGGATGGGCAGCCCCTTCTCCTTCCTGACGGCAGCACGGATGTAGGCTGCGAACTGACACAGAACCTCAGTTACCCACCAATCCTCCACAGCACTGCCACTGAAACAGCCTTGGGCTGGACTGGGACTCTCAAGCATGTGTGGTCGTTTCCAATAAAAGATGACATGTTTGATGTGTGCTTTTTCTGTGATTATGAAGAGCTGTCTCTTTGCCATTTTTCACTCATTCCTCTTACAAAGAGAGAAAGTATCTGAATAGATGATGATTATTGAAAAGGGAGCAGGGGGGTTGGGTTTTGCTTGTTGTATTTTTTCCTTCAAATACCAATTTCATAATGGTCAAACTGAAAAAGGCTTAGCTGGCTTGCTGCAAGCAAAGGAAGCAATTAATGCTTGCTCTGTTTTTTAATTTCTCCATAACAAATACATGACACAATATAGTGTTCTCATGTGCTGCTTTTGTAGCACATTATATATGCAATGGCCAGAATGTATGGAAATAAACAACAGAATATGGAAATAAGGTAAATTTATTTGTCCTGGTGTTATTTCAACCTCCCACCAGAATTCACAGCTAGAAGATGCCAGAAAATTGTTTTGATCTGATAAGATTAAAAGACGAAGATGGAAGAAGCTTTTTCTGTTTATTTAAAATAAAGGCCAGCTTCCATATGGCTCTTGTTGCCCCTGCTCTTTGCCAAGGCTTTTCACTGTGGAAACATGACAGCAGCACATGAGCACTAATGCACAGACAAGAGGGGAATGCTCAGATTCACACGAGAAAATGGCATGTCCCCCCAAACACATTCCAGGGTCTTACTAGAAAAGACAGCTGGACTACAAAGAGGAGGAGGAGCAAGAATTCCCATACCTTCCAATTGCCTGCAGAAAGGTTCTGGAGTGATCCTGCAGAGCCCTCCAGAGTGGCTGGGTTGGAGCTCTCTGCCAGGAGTGTCAGGTATGGCTTCACCACCGATGGGTGCCAGAGCATCTCCACCCCTTTAGGAGACTTGGAAAACCCTGGGATAGGGCCAACTCCATCCCACTGAGAAAAGAACACAGATTTGTAACTGGACAAAACCTCTGTATTTTCATTCAGTGTAGGGTTGTTTTTGCAAGCTATGTCCTCCCCCACCATGAGCCAAACCCCATCTGAGGTATTTGCAGTACATTGAAAACACAAACCTGATCCTCCTGGGAAGTTTTTTTTTTCTTCTTCTTTTTCTTCCCCCAGCAGCTTGGCTCTGAGTCTTTGCTGGGTGACTCTTTTCCCAACAAGTCATCCAGTTCATTGATTCCCAGTAGCCGTGCCTGAGGTACCTCCAGTTCCAAGCGGTAGGAAAGGTTCCTCAAGGTGCACACACAATTCTCCACTGTCTGAACCAAACCAGAGAGACACCACATCACCAGATCTTCTTCACACAGACACAAACCAAACTAAACCAGTTCAGTAGAGGAGAAAAGGCACTGGGAGCACAAGTGCTAAACTCTAATGCTGGGCTTTGGGCTATGTTTTGGCTGCTTCTCTGGGAAAATGCAATCTCTCTCAAATCTGACAATATTTATAAGAGTGGTCTCTGCTATAGTGGCTTATTCTTTAGTATTCTGAAAATGAAAAGCGTAAGAGCTTATTACTGTTTTATTAAGAAACAGACACTGCAGCACTGCTGAAGACAAGAGGTGACCCTGTGTTACACAGCTGAGTTTGGCGGTGCCTCAGTAACCTCGGGTTGGGAGTGATGCCATTTGAGCTGAGGACATCACCATGCTCAGCCGAGCTATACAAAGCCCCAAGATCAGACACACAGTTTAGCACTAAAGTATCTGTAGATGAGACATGCACACAACCTTGCTGTCATAATCTGAGGTGTTCACACAGGTGTGGATCACATAGAGCAGCGAATCGACGAGTCCTTCGCAGGACCTCATCTGCTTTCGCGCCTCTTCCCCAGCGGAGCTCAGGTTCCTGAAAGTTGGAATGACAAAGGAACACGGTGTATGCAAGGACACACAGATAATCACTTATTAAACAGTCTGCAGAAGGTTTTTATGGAGCTGATTAGTAATTGGTTAGCAACTCTTAGTGACTAACTTGGTAATTTTCATATTTTTCTATTAGGAATAAAAGGACAATTGGAAAAGCTGTCTACATGATGGAACTCTGCAATTTACAGACTATAACAATTCCGTTGCCTTTAAAACTACAATACAAGAAAGATCTGCTGGATAACATGATTCCTCTTAAAAAGGGAGTATTATAGAAGAGCAAATACCTCAGGCATCCTGTTGTATTGCGCAGAACGAGGGAAGTCTGAAATTTAATTTTATGATCGTCATCAAAGGAGGAGCTGTTCCATCCTGAGTGGGGCACTATCACAGTGTTTGTCAGCGTGGACAGAGCATCTCTAATGATTGTCATCTTCACGGCATCACACGAAGACAAGTTCCAGAGAACCCCTTAGAAGACATTTCCAAAGCAGAAAAGTCAGCAGAGACTTGGCAAACAAATATGAAGCAACACTGACAACTTAAAAGACATTACTTTAAATATGTGATTTGATTCTAGAGCAGGCAGAATGTGGAGAGCCAGCATCCAAAATGGAGGAAAGCAAGGTAAACAAAGTGAACAGCAGAGGAGGGCATGGCTTTGGTTTGGATTTTTTTCCAATGATAAGGATGGTCTGCCCTGACATTCCTGCTACCTCACACCATATACCAGGAATGTCAGGTACTGAGGAGCAGAGCTGAACATACAAGGGATGTAAAAATCCTACGGAAAATTTCTTCCTGGAAACAACAGCAACAAGTTCAGAGCATGTCCCATCCATCCATCCATCCATCCATCCATCCATCCATCCATCCATCCATCCATCCATCCATCCATCCATCCGCCGCATAGAACTGCTATCCATCTTTTATCCTTGGGCAGAAATCCCTAGTCCCCTGCTCACCAAAGTCTCCATACATGACATTCAGATACAGAAGTATGAAATCTGACATAAATTACCAACAGAATTGTATATGTAAATAACATGCTGAACACAACATTGAGTCTTCTTTTTCATCATGAAACACAGCTTAAATACTTTTTCTGAAGAAGTCATCCTTGATTATAATTCAGATTAAATACCATACACATTTACATAGTTTGGATCCGTCTTATGAATTCTGCAAGATCTTATTTAAAACTGTTGTCAAGAAAAGATTTAAAAAGCCCGTAATAAAACAAATGTTCAGAATCAATAAAGAAATACCTGCTGTGTGTGCAAGAGACTCATATGAGGGAAAATCCACCCTAAGTGGAGCTTTAGTGCAACTACCTCAGCATCCACTTCTCCCAATGACTCTACACTCTGTGCTGTTTTAACTGATCAAGATAAGTGTCCAGAAAAATACCTTGCATTATAGCTCTCTGCTAATTTCCCTTCCAAGCTTACCTGTCACCAGCTCTTTGACCTCAGCATCGACTGACTTCCTCAGCAGCCGCAGAAGGGCAGGTATCCCTCCCACATTCTTCATGGCTATTTTGTTCTCATCAGTGGACTTTCCATAAACGAGGTTCCTCAGCGCACCACAGGCATTCTTCTGAACCTCCAGGACTCTGTGATCCAGGAGATCCACCAGGTGCTTGATACCTCCTAGCCTACAGACCTGGAAAGTGGAATGTCAGGACTGTCATCATCCACTGATCTCACCCACCTCACTCCACAGATGTAAAAGGCTTTTGTTTTTATGAGAACAGTACTCACTCCACAGATGTAAAAGGCTTTTGTTTTTATGAGAACAGTACTTCCCATTCTATTTCCAGAAGAAACAGCTGCTGAACCTTATTGACTTGATTGCTACATGGGACTGAACCTCTCCCTCCACCCCACTGCAATGGGTGAGGGTCGTTTTCAGACACTTGCTGAGTTCAGAGAATTGTTATTGCATCAATTTTGTTTCCAGTTTTAAAAGTAATTTCCTATACCCCAGAATATCTTTTTAGGGAATACTGGAAATAGGAGCTGATTATCACTGTGATCATCACCAGATCACCAAAACCACCACCTTTTCATCTCCCAGCAACAGTGAATTATGTGGGCTACCTTCTTAGAAAAGTTGCACCAACATTTTATTAACATAAATAAAATTTATACTGAAAAAAACATCTAGCACTCACACACACATAGCATGCAAATGAAAAGGCAAATTCCCTCAAATCAACAAGTCACAGCTGCTTTGCAAAAACAGCAGGTCTTCGAATGCAAAGTTTCAAGAGATTTCAATAATAATGTGAATGTTCACTCAGATGTATTCTGCCCCCACATCACAGTGGCATAAACAGTTTCCTCCGTGTTTCTCTAGGGTTGGGCTCCTTTCCTTTGCCTGGCAGCTCACTCATTCCCTATGATGCCTTAAAACACCTTGATAAAAACCAGTGAAAGCGCTCCAGAGGTCCTGGTTGTTCTTGTCTCCAGTCACCAACAGGTTACACATAGCCAGGCTCTGGCAAACCTACTTTAGAGTTCTGCTGGATGACACAACTTTAAGGTAAAAGATTTCCATAGAATTTCCATGCAGTTCTTATGACAGGAAGAATCAGAGTGTGTATAATTACAACCTCCAGGCACTTCAATACTAACATCCACCCGGTACACACAGGAACACAAGAGGGTCACAAATACTGTGTCATGATGAAAAAAAAGGGAAGAGGCAAGAGGCCTAGTTTTCCTGGTACCATTGCCTTGGAAGAGCAGCACAAGCAGCACCTACCTCTGTTTTCACTTTGTTATCCCCAAAGCAGAGGTGCTGCAGATAGGCAGCTGCGTTGGCCTGCACCGATGGGAACTGGTGCTGGAGCATGTGAATGACCTCAGGCAGCTCTGGATCTCGCCACGCAAACTCCCTTCAGTGGACAGCACATGGAGAGAAGGCATTACTCACAAAGGATGGGGAGTTACTAACTATAAGTACTGGAGCATCTTAATGGCTTTCCAACAATTCAGTTTTGTTCTGGAGTAAGAGGGCTAGAAGGAAACCCAGGTATAATGGGATAGCAGTGGATCACATCACCTTTTAGTCTTCCAACTGGAAAAGGACACTATATCCAGTGTGCTTCAGTTGGCTTATGGACCACACAAATACAAATAATCACTAAAGTAACACCAACTCAGACATTTCAACCTACAAATAATCTCCCAAAAGTTAAATATATAATGCAAAAGATACCCTCTCAACAGTGCTGCTTAGGGGCATCATTTCTGCACAGCATTTTTCTCCCAGTGCCTAATGTTCTCCCTAGGCAGAAGCCAATTATACCTTAACAAAACCTGTACATCCTGAATTGTTATTGTCAGAATCAGATGCAGGATGTTTGCTTGATTTGAGTTATTCAGGGATTGTAAATTTAAAATCATTAAATAATATCTCCTTCATTAAACCACAATGATTTTGTGCAGACCAGTCCTGGAAAAGTCATGAAACATGCCCAGTTTGCAGATTTAGAAACATAGTATTTAATATTTGCTGGGCCATTTGCCTTCCGTAAAAGAGAACTGGGAGGGATAAAGTAGTATCTTAAGTTTTCCCAGGCTCAAAAATCCAAGTAAACAAAAAATCTAAAACAAACCCAAAACCAAACTCCCAAATCAATCAATCAATCCAATCAACCAACCACCCACCCTACCAAAAATCCCAAAAAACCAAAAACCAAAACCAAAATAAACAAAAAAAAAGAGCAAAGTATGTTCCAAGAACAGTAGCTGGGAAGCTGTTCCAAGACTAATGCTGGCCTGGCCATTCAGGTCTCCCCAGGACTCCCACTCACTTGAAGGGGAAGCTCAGGTCTGTGCCCACTTTGAACTGCTCAAAAATTCAGAGGTTTATTTTTCCACACTAATGATGGAAAACCCTAGGGGAAACTGGCTTTCTAGTAAAACTACTAGTTGCTTTCACTTTCATTCCAGAGTGATGCTTCCTAACAGCCCACTCTGAGGCTGTGTAACACCTCCCCTGCCACAGCCCGATATGCACATCAGAAACTGGAACAGGTTAAACGTAAGGTAAAGGCTATTCCTCTGTAATAACTATTCCTCTGTAACAAGCTAAGAAGGTGCATCAGCAGTGACAACTGAGTCAGAGTTTCTTTAAAGTTTCTTGCTATGAATGGGAACCATCCCTGCTATAAGTAACTCTTCTTGGCACCATACCAGACCAGGCAGCCTCCAAGCTTTACTACCTAGAGCTAAGATTACCCTATTAACATCATTTGGACGAATGCACCATTCAGTTAAATGAAACTAATTCCATCTCCCGATATCTATTAAAAAATTAAATAGATCAATTTCCACTAATAAATAGGATAACAAAATCCATTAAAGCAGCATTTTCATTGCCGAGATGACAGGACTGGCCTAGACTAGATAACTGCCTGGTGCTATGAGCCTGCTGTAGCTGGGACCAGGGGAATGCAGCAAAAAGCTCCAGTCTCACCATCTCTGCTTGAGGTTTCCTTGGTGCCCAACGTGTCCCTAGGACAGCCCTGGCAGCTCCTCCAGGATGAGCTGGCTTCTCAGTGAACCAGCAATCTGAGGAGGGACTGAAATTCCTACTAATTCCAAATCCACATGGAATATACACATAAGTCCTTCCAAGCTGTGCACGGCCTGGGCTTTGATACTCCTAGGTTAAATACAAGGTTTTAGCACACAGTGTCTAGAGCAAATGACAATGACGATACTACGCTTGTCACAGGCTCACACTGTGCACAGACATCTGCGACATCAAACCAGTAATTACTGCAGAAATATGTGTGTTCACTTTCAAAATGGCACATTTATAAATGGTTTTAACACTTACTTTGTTTTGAAATTGAAGCAAGCTGTTCATAAAAAATTCATTCAAATAAATTAGGTCTGTACTTTTGAATTTTCAAGCCCCAATTCCCATTCATAGAAAGAGAAATCTCACTACAGTGTTACAGGTTACTAAAAAATATTTTCAATAATCCAGTCAAATCTCATCAAAGCTGTGTTTCCTGTAATAACTTTTCCATAAAAACAAACATGAAAGAAAAATGCAATAATAAAATGTGTAACAGCTGTTTTTTCTCGCTGCAAGAAGCAGCCCGCGTTGGCTGTTTTGGCAGTAAGGGCGGAGATGTGAATATTTAAATGAGCCATGGCTGACTGGGCCAGGCAGACGGGCCCAGTGCCGCAGGTGTGGGGGAAGGCTGAGCCCTGGCTGCAGCCGCGGGCCCGGGCGGGGACTTGCCTGGGGTCCTTGTGGATGCTGTCGATGGAGGGCGAGCGCGTGGTGCCACCGTCGGGCGCGGCGTGCAGGCGGCCGCCGTGGGCAGCCCGTAGGTGTTTCTTTGGTATGTGAGGGTGCTACGCTGGCTGGAGGATCGCTGCAGGTTACCCATGCCTAGGATAAAACAGTGTCAAAACCAACCAGGTGACAAGTGCCTGCTGAAGAGAAGGGGTAACACCTACTTAACAGTGCAAGCAAAAAAACCATCCAAACCATCCGTCTTGAAAATGTGTACTGTGCTCCAGGTTGCAAGCTGACGTCAGATTTCATGGAGCAGTTCCTCAGTATCCCATGGAAATGGAGAGGTTAGTTACAGAATGAAAGGTTTGGTGGGATCAGACTTGTGCCCCAGCTTCCCTCAACAAGTATTTAAAGTAGGAAATGCATCCCATGCCAACAAGCAGAAATCTGGGTGCAAAGTGTTTTTAAAGTTCATAATATCAATTCCCCAACTGCATCATAAAGGAAAAACAAGTAAACAAAAATTATTATTGTTTATATGATATTTTGCTTTTCCTAACTACACGTACACTTTCCCTGACAAAGGTAACACGTGGACCACTGCAAAGATGAAGCTGAGCAGTTCAGGAACAAGAACATGTGTCTTCCTATCTGAACAGAGCTGTTGTGGTGGCTCTTGTTCTTCCAAGGAAAGTGGTATTAAGTAGACAAGTAAACAAAGAATTCCAGTTTCTAGTTATATTTCTTCATTGACAAATCCTGACAAACTCCATTTATTCTAGGTTGTGGAAGGCAGGAGAATTGCAAAAACTGGTACCTCCTACAGCACTATTCTCTTGGTATTGCAGTTACATTAGCAAACATTAAAAAGGCATTTTCAAGTGTGTGAAAACAAGGCATATGAATCGGACAGTTCTCTATAAATACTTCTAGAGAGTTACTTAACTAAATCACTCCAATATTTTAAGAGTTTTTGGAAACCACTATACAGATTATTAATCAACCTTAAAGAACAAACTGCATTGCAACATGCATTACATTTCTCTCTACAGAAAATAAATCCTAATACTAATCTAATGCCTATGCTCTTCATAATACATGAGTGGCACTTCTATGAGATACTAGAGGAATATTTTGGTTTCAATAGACAATCCTCAGCTGTAGCATTTACCATTATGCTTTGTTGAGAAGTTGGGTAAAACAGTATCTTTACTGTGAAAGATGCGGTAGGTAATTTTAGTGGCAAGCTCTTGTTTTACTGTATTGATAAATAAAAAAAACCCACAAACCAACTCAATTCTTAAGAGAGAGATGCACAGAGAATGCAAGTGAGGAAGCCATAAATTCTGTGTGTCATGAATACACTTATCCGGGATGTACCCGTGCATGTGCTATCAAACAGAAAACATTCTGACCCCAGGCTGACAGTGATGTATAGCCCCAAGCATTCCCTGCAAACATCACAAGAGCCTTTTAATTCCTGCAGGTTATTTTAAGTCCTTCAAACAAGCTTCTGTCTCCATGAATTGATACCCTCTAGTTCTTCCTTCTGCACTGGCAATCCGTGTGTCCCCCCTGCTCCCCACGCCCCACGCGCCGGCACAGCCGAACTGACGGAGCCGAGGCCGTCACCCACCGGAGCCGGTGCGGAACAGGGCGGCCTGGGAGCCGTGGTGCAGCTCGATGGTGCCATGGTTGGGGCTGCGGTACACGGGGCTGTAGAACGTCCTGCCCTCGTAGATGGGGGTGATGTGCATGTCCGGGGACACCGCCGAGCGCAGCTCCTGCCCCAGCTGGCTGTGCTGGCTCGCGTACGAACTCCTCAGGCCTGCAACCAAGCACAGGGACACGCCTATGGAAGTCATCTTCAGCAAAGCAACAGCAAGCAGAGCTGTCAGGATTGAATCTTTCTTCTTTTAGCCAAGAAAAGGTGTTGTTTAAACCTGCCAGTTACAAAGACTTATTAATTACATTTTTTCCATTATTAAATGGCCCATACTGAAAGGCTCGCTGACAAAGCAGCATTTCCTTGACCAAAAATTTTGTCCATACACTAACAACTTGAAAATTTCTGACTTATTTTTTTTGGTATCATTGACAGTCTAAACCACAGCGAATAAAAGCTGAGTCAGCACACAGGGTGCACAGATTCAGCAATAACAGGGTAAGTATGGACCTGACAGAAATCCTGTCGTGACAGAGGGCACAGCCTAAAGGGGTTATAATCCTGAAACTGAAACAGTCCGTAGCAGTTAGAGCAAATATCTGCTTGATAGTGGCAGCAGAAATGTAAGCATGTGGAGAAAAATCTTTATAAAGGTTTAAATAGCCCATGATGTGAGTAAATATAAATAGCTATGCTGCAGCTGGGTTAGTATTTTTCACCTTGCTATATATTTAATATTTCATATAAAATGTGTACAACTTTGTCATCTTTGGCATTATCACTGCAGACACTAAAGCTTTGGCAGTTATCAAAGCAGCAGAGTATGTGAAATGACCTATGCAAGGATGATGAAGTGATGGAGATTACAGAGCAACTTCAAAAGTACAATGGAGTAGTGATATGTAACCAAATGCATCCTTCATCTGTGTATTCTCCCCCCTCAAAATCCCAGACCTACTCTGCCACAGTGTCTGCAAGGAAAGCTTTGGGCCATCACTAAGAAAACACTTCTACAGGTAATGAGAACAGAAGGACTTGAGCAGGCAAAGAGGGCAGCAGGGCCTTTCCTACCAAACTCATTCCCAACCCCTAATCAAACTGGCATGTTATTAAGTCTTGCAAACAAAGGTGAGGGAGAAGACACACTTTATTTTTTACTAAGGAATGAGAACATTTAGGAGTTTTCTTCACTATAACGGCTCAAAAGCAAAACCAGAAATTGCCATCTGTCTCAAAGGGCACATGGTCTAATTGGAAAATCACCTTGTCTGTGCTCATTCAGATGAAGGTCAGAACAAAATCAGTAACACACAAAACTTAAAATGTAAAGTAACTGCATGTTAACAAGAACTACCTCTCAGATGAATAGATTCTACCTTTTAGGGCTCTATTTTAAGCTAGTATTAAAATGGTTACCCTATATTTAACTTGAAGTATGAGATAGTCTAGAAGTATCAGTGGAAAAAAACCCTAATATTCAGCGATAATAAGTTATATATTTTAGGAAAGAACTAGATGTAAAATTAGTTCCAGGCTAGTATGCTTTACTTTATGTTTACTGCACACACATTTAAATGTACTTCATCTCTGAAAATGCTGACATGCCTCTGTAAGACTTAAAATTTCATTTAGCAACTTAAATCATAGGATTTAATTCAATGCATGGCTAGCAATTAATAATCATAAAGCCAGTATTCATGAGGAACTTATGACTGACACAGTGTTTGACATCAGTATTTACAACTGACCTGACACTAGCACCGCAATTGTGCCCCAGTGCTACAACGTCTCATCTACAACACCAGGACTGCATTCTGGGTTTTCTACAGCCGTGGTCTGTGCCCGTTACTCACCTGTGAGGCTATCTGGCCGTGGGGGGACCATCCTCTCATAGATATCATACTGCTGTCCATACTGTTCCATGTCATGAATTGTCCTCTGCAGCGTCGTCCCCAAGTGCTGTGGAACTGCTGTCATGCCAGAGCGCTTCGGGGAAGAGGATCCCAGCTGAGTTTGGGATGGAGAACCCACTCTGGTTTGCACATCAGTAAGGGCAAGAGGAGAGCCGACTCTGCCTGCTGTCTGGTACGGGGCAGTGCCGCTGCCGGGGTTTGCCTGCCGCGAGGTGAGCGAGCCGACGCGGCGCACGGCCGAGGGGGAGGCAGGCCTGTGCGCGCCGTACGGGGAGCCCGCGCGCTGCACGGGCAGGGTGGTGGATGAGTACGTGTGGGAAGGCAGGGATCTCTGCTCAGCAACGCTGGGAGAGCCGTATCCGCTCCCCAGAGACGTCCGCAGCGACCCCCGCGACGGGGACATGCTCGTGCTGACCATGTAGGAGGGAGACTGTGCTCTGGATGGCACCGAACTGACACGTCTCATCACACGGTTGGTAGCGGTATTTGCTGAAGGCTGTTGAAAACCAAAAACATTTATGAGTTTTATCATTTAGGTCACACAGTGGATATTGTTCTCCTGTAAGATGGAGAAGTCAGCAGGAAATGCACACAACTTAACGGTATATACAGGCAGCTGGAGTGTAGCTTTTACCCTAAACCTAATTCCTTCAAGTTTCCCTGTAGCTTTTTTCTAACCAATGGTTCTTAGTATATAAAATGACAATTTAACATTAAAAACCCACCTGTTTCTCATTCACATTTGGCTTGCTATGTTAATCTTCACCTACGCTTTCCTTCCTCACTACTCAACCACTCTGGAAACTCAGGAACAGTAATGCAAAGAGTTCTGGTATAATCCAGAAATATTCCAACAATTACTGTCTTACTATCATTCCATTTACTAAAAAAGGAGGGAAAAGCTAGAAACCATAGAATGTACAGGAACACAAGTAGCATCTTCCTTTAAGAACTATGCTTACATACAGGCTAACTTCTAGGAAGGTTTTCCCTCATTTCACAATGAATTTTGAGTGAGTGACACTTTCTTGATATGATAATAGCAGTGTACTGCGCAGGCAGGAGTGCTACTTCACTTCAGCTCCTGTGAATGACCCAGATCACATGTGCTGACCCCAGCAAAGGAGTCTCTGCTGCAAGCCGTTCCTGCTTTGTAACCAGTGAAAGCGTTAAACGAAACTAATCTCGTAACATTAACTCCAGCCCGTACAAAGGGAGGCCCAGCTATACAGCTACTGTCTCTAAACCCTGCTGGAGCCCGTGCATAGCCGGAGGTGCACAGCGCACTGGTCAGAGTACCTGGACTGACGTCTGCCCCTCGGCGCGCGAGCTCCTCACCACATCATGGTTGAGGGGTCCTCCAAGGGAATGCTGCTGTCTGATCTCTGACTTGTTCAAGTTTTGGCTGTTATGGAAACTGCTTATTTCCTGGTAACCACTGTCAGAATAAGAATTCATTTGTGTTGAACTTCTTGAGTTACCTACAGACCCTGTAAATATGAAGACAGCATAAGAATAAAATCATCTAACAAGTTCACCAAGTATTATAAAACTTTATTATTTATTGCATTCATAACTGTATTATGTTTTCATACTGTCAATACAGAAATATATTCTAATATTTAAAATGCACACAACAGACCCTCACTTTCATGGAGAGATGTCTGCTCTGGTGAGTAGAGAGTCCCTTGCTCTGCTTCTGTCCTAATATCATAGGCATTGGTGTGAACACCCTCTGACACCTGGGGTTTGCTTACACTGGTGGGCGGAGGATCTGAAAGAATAAATTATTTAGATAAATCCAGTGTTTCATATGCAAGTTTCCTGAAAACTCAATAATGATCATTTTCTCATACATACTAATGAAGGACTTACACCAAACAGAATCAGTTTACTGGCAGACAGATCATCTCCCAAACACAATGAACAGAATGTTAATATAAATCTCTGAGAATTTTGTTACCTGAAAGTTTTGATGTAGCTCTACAACTCTAATTTTTCAAATATATGTTTCAACATATTTTAATGAAAAATTAATTGATTATCTAGTACACTCTGAAGAATAGAAACACTGTGCAACTCTGCTGCAGTGCCCAGTGGACAGCTACCCTTAAGGGCCTGTAATCAATACCTCCACATGTAAAAGGCTGAGCTGAATTTCATCCCTGTTAGTGTACTATGAACAGTAGCTGCTGCAAATTTCCATACTTTTTTTTTTACTTAGTAAACTAATATCTAAGTATTTGCCTCTTAAGCTATGTTCAGTTCCAAGAATGTCAGCTGAACTGTACAGACAAATGACAGTGTTGTAAGGAAAGGCAAAGGAAAGGCACAGCAATGCTCCTATAAAGAAAGGAAAAAGCTAAAGAGTCTGGAAAAAAGGACAAAGATGAGGATACTGAATCAACATTATTTTAACAGAAATATGAATCATTCAGTTATCACGTTATGCAGGCAGCAGAGATGCAGTACAGAACCACAGAACGGTTTAGGTCAGAAAAGCCCTCTGAGCCCATCGAGCCCAGCTGTTCCCCCAGCACAAGGCCACCACTGCCCCATGATCCCAAAGTGACACATCCACATGGCTTTTAAATCCCTCCAGGGATGGGGATCACACCCTGCCCTGGGCAGCTGTGCCAGGGCTGGACAGACCTCCCATGAAGAATTTTCCCTAATATCCAAGCTAAACCTCTCTGAGGAAGCAGAGCAGGCAATGGAGGCTATGTTTAAAGGTAACATCTGAAATGTAAATTCTCACTGCAGAAATCCGTGAAAGAGCCTGGAGCAAATCCAATGGGAACATGCCAAGGAGCACCAGGCCAGCCCCAAGGACTGCTTGGTGCTAGAAGCTGTGGGCTCTGGGCAGCAATGCTTGATGCACAGAAATACTCTGCCTTTTACCAGTGGCTGCACACAAAATGCTGGTGGTGTCTCACTACCTGCATAATGAGCCATAAGGAACATTCATACTAAAAATGTTACTCAGCAACTGCTATTATGAAAAACGCTTGAACACTAGTCAGATTTTAAAAAAAATCAATAAATCCTAGAAATCCTAGGCAGTCAAGAGTTATTTACCAGTAGTACATTCTTAGGTCAAAACTAGTTTGTAAAATTTGAGGCTAGTAATTTACTAGAATAGGAGTATTATGACCAAATTTAATTAAGATTTAATAAGAAGTGTTACTATACTTCCATTAGTTTAATCAACAGTATGCCTAGAAATGATCCAGAGAACCAACACTGCCAGAACTGACTTCACAGCCTGTTACACCAGCTCAACACCAGATGGTAACAGCCACCAGTGGGTGTTCCATGCTCTTCTGAACAAAACTCTTGGAGGACTTGGACATTCACATTAGGATTACATCCAACTTCAATACTTTCATCTTCAATCTTTTTGTTTATCTAATACAAGGCCCTATTATCTCAGTTACTGGATATTACATGATACTAAATCCATGTCAAACTGACAATCAGTTTGGGGAGAGACACAGGAAGAATAAGGTCCAATTGTGTTGTTCAGTGCAGATGTTCTCAGGACAGAGGTTTGAGCCCAGTCTCGCTCCCATCACACACTGCCTACCAGGGCAAAGCCTTCACAGGGCTAAAAAATAAAGATTGTTTAGGCTGTTTAACAAAGGCAAGAATGCACAATAAAATGAATTGTTGTCTATCTGACTCCACTACCATAAAACAGGAGGAATGCCCTGAATAAAATAATACCCTTCTTATAAATGGCTGATCTAATATTCTATTTATAAGCATCTGCAAAACAACATCACTTTATATTTCTGTGAAAAATTCTGTATAATTCTACTGATGCAGAAAGCAATTACAGCTACAGTCACATCTTATCATCCACTGATGCTTCTGACATAAACCACTACCTACAGTCAAAGAAAAGGTGATTTAAGGTAGTGGTTTAATCCATCTTTAACTTCAGTATTTTCAAATTGCAGTTCATAAAGCAACTAGTGACACCTCTACAAAACAAAGATTCATGGTGAATTGGGGAATAAAAACTTATAATCAAACCAATCACAGCATAACAGTAAACAGGAAATGAAATGTAGATCAGGAACGTCTAAGCAAGAAATAGGGTTTTTTTCCAACATGCGCACTCCTGAGCAATTACTTCAGGAATGGCTACTTTGAATATAGAGATGTGTGAAATACACATCTAGGTTTGCATTAACACATAGAGCATTGAAACAGAAGTAGAATTTTTGACCATATTTCAAGTGACTGCTTAGCAGGGAGATGCACATGAGAGTTCTGAAGAAAAATACACAAATGTGAAGGGAGAATTAAAGAACAAAATAAAAACATGAGCTGGATGAAAGAAGAAAGAGAGAAAGAGAGAGAGAAAGAGGGAGAGAAAGAGAGAGAGAAAGAGGGAAAGAGAGAGAGAAAGAGAGAAAGAGAGAGAGAGAAAAGAAAGAAAAAGAAAGAAAGAAAGAAAGAAAGAAAGAAAGAAAGAAAGAAAGAAAGAAAGAAAGAAAGAAAGAAAGAAAGAAAGAAAGAAAGAAAGAAAGAAAGAAAGAAAGAAAGAAAGAAAGAAAGAAAGAAAGAAAGAAAGAAAGAAAGAGTAAGTCAAGGAGAAAAGTGAGTAAGTTATGGGAAAATTAGAAGAGGAAATAAAGCAGTGGAATGCAACTGGCTGAAATAAATAAGTAAAACAACACGGGGGAACTCTCAGTAGGAATCTGTACCAGTTGTGAAATGTTATTGGGACATTATAGAGCAATGGGAAACAATGTGATTTAAAAAATCGCCAACAAATAAAACCCACAAAACCAACATTCACATTGAAAAGATATGTAAGACTTGTTTCTCAGTTACTTGAAAAAACAAATTTGATTTTTGTTTAAAACCACTGCTGAAAGAATACCTGAAAAGCACCACCATGACTAGCAAAAGTTAAATGGCAGTGCAAGTAGGCTGTTGAGAATATTAGCTTTAAAATAAAGGAAAAAAAGCTAACATGTGCCTCCCTCAGCTGAGGCAACAGAAACCATGAAAATACAATTACGCACAAGTTCAAGAGCCTAATCTCCAAACAAAACAAAACCCAGGAATGACATATAGAGTAATCCCAATGATGGTAATTATGAATATGTTTGATTGAGCAAGCAGCAGCAGGCAGGGTCCCTGTGCAGCAGCCACACAGCTCCAAGGATAGACGGCATCCTGCACGAGTGCGACAGGAAGGCTCTGCAGAATGGGGGTCATGCAACTCTCACCCTGCAATGCCAGCTGCTCTGGGATTGCACTGGGCCATTTTGGCCAGCATGGCAAGAGAACACGGTCACCCAGCACAACAAGTGACTTGCAGGAGGCCCTGTGTGTGTGCCTGCTTCTGCACATGCCCCGATCACCCCAGAGCCCATGGAGTTTAGAGAGCAACTCCGCAATGTCAAACATCAACTGATGCACACAACCTGTCAGAGCTCTGTGCTCTGGCTGTCAGGGCCAGGAGGGATTATTCCAACAGATCAGGGAATGCCACCTTGAAGATACAGTCCTACCCTCTCCCCCAATATAACCAGGAGCAGATGCAGCAGTTCAAGAAAAATGCTCACTTTGGAAAGAAAGTTCACACTATCTTAAGATACAGAAGTAGAAAAAGCACTCTCAAGAAAACCTACACTTATTAGAGATTTTCTCAGTTAAGTAAGAACATCTGTAAAAAGAAAAAAAAAAACAGTTTTCAAGCTTAAAACATGCAGTATTTTTTCATGCTCCTTACCTGCTGGGGGAAGACTCACACGTAAATTTTAGTTAATTGCAAGGAAGACCCAATACATGACAAGCCTTGTGTCAGAGTCACAGCTCACACAGAAACGCAAAGGCACATAAAGATAAAAGAAAAGTACTTGCAACTACCTATAAGCTCAAGCACCTTTTACAGTAGCATAGAGAACATGTGTCCCATGTGTGACAAAGAAAACATGTCATACTTTAGAAAAGACACTTGGAAGAGATATGTAGCATTGCTGCTTAATGTTCCATTTGTATCAAAACAAGCAATCAATGCCAAGAAAATAAATCTACTTGGGCTTAAAGCAAATTGTACATAAAAGATAATACCTGAGGATCTCCAAGGAAATGACTTCTCAGTAGAGCTGCAGAAAGAAAAAAAATTATCACACAAATGAACCATGAGGTTAATTTGGACTTTTTATTTTATTTTTAAATATAGAAAACTTTACAAAACCCCCCAGCAGAGAAAACTTCATGTAAATACCACTCTTCAGTGCTTTATACCTGGCGACCAAACCATTGGCTATCAAGTTCAATTTTCTATTAGTCAGTGGGAATTATTCACTGTAACTTCCTGTACATCACAGCACCAGGCAGTGCAACCTGTCTGCAACAGGACAGGTGAGAGCAGGACTTATGACACAAACTCCTGTTTCAGGTGTGACGCTGTCAGTGACAGCCCACACCAGTGTGTGCCACCAGCAGCACTGCACAGCCAGCGTGCACAGCTCACAGACACCTGTGTACCACCAGCACCAAACGTTTTGTTCAGATAGCAGCAGTCACTGCTCGTGGCACAATCCAGCAAAGGAGGTTTGGGGATCACCACTTGAGAGCATCTGGCTTCTACATGTAAAGCAGTTCAAAAATCATAGGTCTGTTTCTGTTCATTTTTTTCACTGTTTTTTCAGTTTCCAGTTTTCCAGAGAGAATTCTGATCCTTTGTACAGAGCAAGTCAAACCACCTGACACACACAGCTACAACTCTAAGAGTGAGGAGGTGACAGATGTCACACTGTCCAGGTTAGCAAGATGCCTTCAGAGCCAACTACTGCACAGACCAAGCAGGTGTCTGATATCAGTGTAAAACCCAACCTTCGCCTGCATTTTTCCAATACTGATTTTTTATCAAACTATCTTCACCCTTTTGTCCTTTCACTGAGCCATGTGCTTTCCTGTGCTCATAGTAGTACTGATGTAGACAAATGCAGAATTCATCTATGTGTTATTAACATTAGATAGTCTAAATATTTTTATGGGAAAATGTATTTCCTCACTCTAAATATAAAATATCAAACTTTGAATAATACATAATTTTCCACAGTGATTATAAGCTACTGTTTTCTAAACAAAAAGCTCTTCAAAGGAAAAACAGGCAAGTCCATCAGATTTGAATGTGTCTAAATATCAGCATGAGACTGTGATTTTGGGTAAGATGTAGCAATTTCTAAATGACCTTTTATTTTACTTCTTTCTACCACAGCTACTGATTACAAAAAACTAGCTCGGCCACATGAAGAGCATGAGATACTGCTCTTCTAAAATGAAAAGAACCATTTAGGAGCCTTTTCGGAAACAAAATATTTGTACAAAAGAATGCTAAAGACACATGCTAGCACAAACTGAACTAGAGTTACAATGAGACTTCAAGTAAAAGGAGAATTCCAATGCAGACTTCAGGTGTCTGAAAGTCAACCTCTGGCCCCAGAATTCTCATGTTACCTGAATACCAAGTTTTCCATTCTCGCCCTTTTGCTCTGCTCTTGGCACTTTTTGGAAACTCAGTTCCTTACACTGAGGCAACATGGCTCTGTGTTACTGGCAATGGTAACACTACACACAAATACCTTACTGTCACACACACAAGGCTATAACCCAGAGCACATCCCTGCCCAACATACCTGACTACTCAAACTTCCTTTACAGCTACAGAACGTAGGAATGAAAAAGGCTGCTCTGACCGTGGGTCACAGGAAGAAAGCTGCTTCATCAACACTTCAACTGGTTAAGCATTTAACTTGACTCTTATTAAATGATTTTGGAACAAGTCTAGCATACATCCCCTACTGATATCATCACCTGATTTTGTCACCTAGCAGGTGCAATGTTTAGAAGACAGCAAATCGGTCAGCTTTGAGCAGTAAGTCCAGTGCATTTCATCCCAGTGTTTAAAAGCCTCTGTGGTGACCCACCACAGGGCCCGTGCCGGGCTGTTGCTGGAATTAGTCACAACGCTGTCTCTTCCTGACAGCAGCATGTAATATACCCAAGGAGAGCCCACATGTGGCAAGATGCACCTTGGAAAATGTTTATTTAGCCCATTACTATCCTTGAAAAAGAATTAGGTTAGTAGAGTAGAAATGCAGAAATATTCCTCTATTAGAAATATCGTAACAGCTTGGTATGATGTACAGTCTTCAATTAGGGAAGATAGAGACAAATATGACAGTAACACAAATATTTGGTAACTGGAGATGGAGCATGAAATCCATTTATGCCTTTTTTTTTACCTTTTGACTTTTTTCCTCACTTGTATTTTTAAGGATTTGGATTGGTTTGTTTGGGGTTTTTTTGTTTGAGGTTTTGATTAATTTGATTTTTTTATTGTTTGTTTGTTTTTTGGTTTTGCCCTTTTCTTAATTTCACACCTTTTCCTTGCCACTTAAGTGCTTTAGTTCAAAGTTATCTTAGATACAAAATTGAACCAGCTGCCAATCCTGAAAAAGTAAAATTCTGATAAATGGAAAAGGTTTTGCATGAAAACATTTAGAAAAAAAACACACTAAGGGTCACCAGCACTGCTTTACATTTTCATGTGGCAGCTCGCAAACGCTTTCCACCTTTGAATTTCTAGGTTAGAACAGGGGCCAGCATCTCTCTCAATGAAATGGCTCTGCCACTCTGCTAAGGCAGAAAGGGCTGGTGGAGGCCCCAGCTAGGTCTCAGCCCGCACCTGTGCACAGCACAACAGGCCTTCAGGAACAACACTGACACTTAGGCAAATTGCAGATTTCTGATTTTGTTAAGCAGTGTGCTATTTTTTAAAAATGATGTAAACACAATTATGATCTCCAGTTCCTAGATTGGACAGGTCAATTCCCAGTGCATCTATCTCAGGTTTTGCATGACGTGGAACAGTTTAAGCCTATTATCTCTGCAAGTACTCCATAAGGTGAAAAGTATTTCTGATTTAAACAGCACCACTTGAGAGAAAAGCAGTGATTTCCATCGCCTACCTTCCTGCTTGGCTATACTGCTGCTGTCATCAAGAAAAGGCAACAGATTAAAAAATTAAGTACTATTTATTAAATATTTATAAAATGGTGAAAAGCTGTAAAAAGCTAAAAATATAGTTCTGTTAAAAATGTATGTACTTCACAGATAGTGCCGTAGTATTTCAGTTCCCTAGGTGGCTACGCCTCCATCGTTAGAATACATCTGTGCCATGAGGCAGCAGCAAAGGGCTGTTCCCGGCGAGCCGGGCACGCTGCCCGCAGAGCTGCCAGCCACACTCCAAAACCCCTACAGACTGAACGTGCTGTTTTACTTGTCCTTTAGCTTCCATTTAAAATATCTGCATCAACAACACTTTTACAACTACATGCACTATATAGAAAACTTAGTGTAACTTTAAATTCTTACTATAGGGGGATTTCTCTAATAAAATGCTATGTACTAAACTCCATAAACATGTATTACACCTTACAAGCAACTGGAAATCACGAAAATCAGTATTTTATTTTTCTTGCTGAGACAGATAAGCAGACATTTTCACAAATATTTTAAGTAAATGAGTTAATTTTCAGTCTTCAACTTTTCCAACAGCTATCTTCTTGAATTCACCAATATAACTGATTCTTCTTCCCACTCTGCCAGACCCTGTACCGGGAACATAAGCAATCCTGTGCTCCCCCCCAAACAAATTAACCAGCGCTGCCACCAAAAACAGGTAGTCCTGGGACTTGCTGGCTGTTTCCAGGTGACCTTGGAAAACACTAATTCTTCAGGTGTGAATTCAGAAAGTGTCTGGAATACACTGTAATCATTAGAGAGGCCTCTTGACACTGTCCCATAACTCTTTACAGCAAATCTGCATTTTTTTAATCCTTCAGATATTAATAGAGGTGAATAGCTATCAGTGAAAATATATGTATAGAGGACATAAGCACCACTAAAAAGCCTTTAATTAATGGGACAAATGAAAGTAAAGTCATCGGGACCTGTACCTTGTGCTGGCGATACTTGGTGACTCTGCTCCAAGCCTACATCTCTCTAGCTGATTAGCCACAATTTGCCTTTCCACTTCCAGTTCTCTGGTAAGTCTTTGAAATTGAAGCTCCTGAAATTTCAAAATAAAAAGAAAAGCATTCTTGATGTTAAAAAATGGGTGTAGATTAACTCTGAAACAATCACTGATTCATCACAGTTGTGTGTTGTGTTTTGACTCTTCCTTAGGTGAATAAACTATAAAAGTGGAAATTAAATGGGTCTTTAAATCAGTGATTCATGCAAATATTGATTTATCACCTGTTACAGAAAGAAAAACATGCTTAAGTATTCTTGACTTTTATTACTCCTACAATTAAAATTGTTGTGTCTTACATTATCACAATCTAACTAAATCAGTGCCTATAAAGTCAGTCTTCAATTTAATCTATAAACAAGGAAACTGGAAAATATCCTAACCTTTCCAATCACAAACCTTCAACTCCTAAGCTATCCTACATTTTGACTGTAGTTGGAAACCTTAAGATTTATAACTTCAAACTGGCTGAGTGTAGAGATGTGCTATCTCACCTTTTCTGAGTTTGGCTTTTTTTATATTTCTTGGTCAAGGGTACCAAACTGCTTCAGCCTTTTTAAGAGGCTTCTGGAACGCAACACTGCAAGGGTGATGTGGGAAATACCAGTGCTGCACAGGACGGGTGTTACTGAAATCCGGAACCATTTTCTAAAGCTCTCTGAAACCCAGACTATGCCACATCAAAGGATATTGAGGGCGTTTTTCTCCTCAGTTAGCTTTTATTGACCAGAGAAAAGGGTTCTATTGAGCAATTGCATTATTTTTCAAACTGATACTGTAAACCCTCTGAAGTTTAGGTAAACCATCTAAAATTGCATGAACACCAATATTTCATAATCAGATGAAGCACCAAGCAAGTCTTATATAGAGGTCAAGTGCAACACAGAGCACTTGTTTGATGTGAAAGCTCAAATGATTGATGAAGTTTCTCCCGCATGTGACTCATGCTGTGGTACTGCCCAGCAGCTGTATGGAGCCAGGGATATCAGCTCTGCAAACTGCTCCTTCACACCCCACATCACATGGAATGGGGTGGAACTACTTCCCTTTCACCAACCACTCTCCACTCCCTGCAGCTTGTGCCCCTTCTCAGTAAGATGAAGAGTGCTTCAGCAGTGTCCCACAGATCCTGGCATTCTGCAGGAGCTTCTGCTCCCTGCTCCAGCCCTCAGGGGACTTGGACTAACAACAGGAGGCTCAGAGTAAGCGTAGGGAAAAGCTACTCTAAGAAGCTGAGATAAAGATTTTTCTGCCAACAACACAATGAGATCCACTCCAAGAACCCCCCAAATGAAGGTTAATTAGTACCTATGCCATCAGGCAGGCAGCTGAGGCCCAAGGCAAACAGTGGCTATCCTGCTGCCAAAATGACTAGATTAGATGACAAAACTGAAAAGGTGACTTCTGAAGGTCTGATCTGAGCCCCTACACCAAACTGGCTCTTACATACACACACATAGCTGACGGCCCTTCCAAAGGATACAAATGATTGGGGACACATCCAAACATTTCTGAGAACTCCCTAACCAAACTGAATAAACACCCTAATACCCCAATTTTGGCCAGAAAAAAGTGGGTTTGCATCCAGCACGTTTTCTTTTCCTTACTATTAAACCAATATTTAAATAGCAATGTCATGGATGCAAACTGCAGATCTGAACCTATTGTTATTTACTGATCTTCTAATTAGATGAATAAAAATAAACATGCTAGCCATTAATTGCTTCCATTCAACCAATCTCCATTAATTTCCCTTTCCACTAAAGATAGAGGCATTAATGAACACATTATTCTAGAAAATGTCTTGCTGCATAACATCTCAAGTAATAAATTGCCCATTTAAGTAAAAATCCCTGATTTTTGCCCCACGCTACAAAAATTCAAAGGCAGTTAAAACAGAAGAACTATACTTCTACTCTTCTTGAGAGTAGAAGAGGTGAATGACCTAAGTGGACAACAGAGCAATACATTTTACTTCGTTTATTTAAACTACATTTAAAAGCAAAACTCACTTGTATTCTATCAGAAAAACAGAGA
Source organism: Peucedramus taeniatus (assembly GCA_013400575.1). Classification (NCBI taxonomy): domain Eukaryota; kingdom Metazoa; phylum Chordata; class Aves; order Passeriformes; family Fringillidae; genus Peucedramus; species Peucedramus taeniatus. The sequence continues at coordinate 219,404 of WBNO01006914.1, read as the reverse complement.
TAAGGAGAAATAGGAAAAAAAGCCACCAAGCCTCATTTGGCCACTTCAGAGACACTTGCACTGCTGAGTTGCGAAAAACACCATCAGCTGTCTATTCACATTGTTCCTCACTTTATCTTGGCATTGACCAGAAAGCCATAAACTGCATAGTGCACTGAAGAGCAAAGGAGTAAGAGGCCTGCAACTCATCTGCCAGTTTTAAATCACTCTGATGCTTAGGAAGATCCAATGTGTTTTTGCAAGTGCAAGCATAGTAAGAAAAAAAAATCCAGCTCTATTTTGTAGTACGAGTACATTCTGGCATACCCAGCCTGGGAGTCCAATGAAGCAGCAGTTTACAAACTTTGAAACCATGAGCTGACTTGTGTGTGTGCCTTCTTAAATTTGAGATCTGCAGCAGGTGCTATGTCTTAAATACCTGCATAAATACAGAAGATGGATAGTTTTAGAGCCACTATCTTTTTTACAGCTGGAATACCTCATGCTTTAAAACTTTTTTCTTTTACCTCAAATCATGTTATTATTAGTAGTATAGAAAACTAAGTCCTAACCAGCTCCAAATTTATCGCCTTTCTAGTTTATGCTTCCTTATAATGAAATTTTATACCACTCTGAGTGCACACTGGACATACCCCCACAATGGGTATCTATCAGACAGCACACTAGTTCTGGCAGGAGTCTATTGGAATTTGTTTCTCTCTCCAGCTTCTCTGGGAGCAGTGGGAGAGCTCACTTCTTGAACAGGATGCTCCCTGCACAGAGCTTTGCCCTGGGCACAAATCACAGCTCGCTGATTCCTACAGCACTGGCTACTGACAAAATGGCATTGCAGGACTCAAATACAACTCTTAATAAGCTTATTAGCATTTGCAGCTGAGCATCTATGTGGCAAGCACATAGTAAAATCACAGACATAAAATTACAGAACACACTGCCATACTGCATCCCAAGGAGCAAACAAACCTTCTTAGACACACTACACTGGCTCGGCCAGAACTACTTTTATTCAAAATTATTCAACAAACATTGAGGGAAAAAAAAGCAACCTGTAATTCTATAAAACTCTTTAGCAGCAACTACTTAATCACCTTATCAAGCTGCAGGTTTTACGTTCATAACCTAAAATTCCACTGCAAAGCCACAGGCCATATTTCTTAATACGAAACTACAATAAAAGCTTTAAGCACAATTTCAGCTCCAGATCAGGAAGCACACACACACACGGGACAAGAAAGCAGTTGTACCAACTGCAGGCAGACAGGCTGCCATGAGTGAAAACCAAAGCCCAAAACACTTTAGAGCTGTCTAATCTCCTTTTGGAGGTTGAAGTTTTTTTCGGAGGAGGGCCAAACCCTGCGTTGGTGTTGCAGTGTTCACACCAGGTGACCAACTGCTCTTCCTCAGTGAGCTCTGCCCAGCAGGAATCTCACTTGGGATGACATTTCACTGCACCAAGGTACAGGCAAGGCCAGTTACATCAATCTCAGCAGCTGAGTCTTCTTTCTATGCAAAAGCTCAGTGTCTCTGAGAGGCTGGTGGCTCCGGGGCAAGGGACAACCACCAATGTGCTGGGCTCTTGCCAGCAAATATTTGAAAACAAGTAATGGGAATGCTGTTTGCACAACTGACCATGAAGACTGCCATCCTCCTGTTGCAGGCATTGGATAATAAAAGAGGGTTTAGAGGAAATTCTGTGCCTTCTATCTGCATCCTATCATGATACCATGTTGCAGATTCACCTTTTTCATTTATGTTAACAAGGAGTTTTTATCCCTCAGTAACATAGATGAGAATGAGGAATCTACATTCACCACACTGAAAAATAAAAATTACTTTCTTCCCACCCTGTTGTGATTTGAGGACTTCTGGAAAAACACAGACAAACAGTGGTCCAGGTGGCTAGCAAAAGGTTTTCTAGTGACAGCTCTGCACGAATCAGTAGCAATTGCACAAGCAATGAAGTCACAGATTCCTTTTGAATGGTTCATGCCTGGCTAGCCAGACCTAGACTGGGCAGCTGGACTACAGAGGGAGACAATGCCTCCAATAAACAAAGGCATCTCTTGCAGCTTCTTGACTTGACCAGTTCTCAGTGGCTGCTGTGGCAGAAGACTGGGCTAGGATGGGCTGGCACTTCCAGTTGCAGTAACACTGGGATATGCTAAGTTGCTTCAAATACCGAATGTCACTGTCTATGAAACATTATGAAGGTAATTGTAAGCTGAACTATGAAATGTTTTCTAATCACATGTGTTGTCTGTTGAACAATTGAACTGAACCTCTTTCAGTAGTTCAAGTTATTGAAAGCGTAGCCTGCATTTGAGAGGAATATTTTTACCTTGTGTTTACTATTTCTTATTCAACTGTAAACACAGTGCAGAGCCACACAACTTCCATTACCCATGAAAGTTCACACAGTGCTACAGAAAAGGCTATTATATTTTGGATATTTTCATGATACAAATATGTAACAAAGAAGAGGACAAACAAAACAGAAGTTGATTTATACCTTCCTTTATGTTAACCTCTTGCACTTATCTATGCAAAACTCTCTGTTCCCACCTGCCACTGCTAGATCAAGCAACTGACAACTTAAACCCACACTGAATACCGTATTTTCCAAAATGGATGTCATACTGTAGCGACCCAATATTTAAATTCTCTACCAGAATCTACTGCAGAAAAAGCCTGTACTTCTAACTAACCATATTAGAGCAACCTTAATATTTTCTGTAAAAATTAAGTTTACTCACGCACACAACTGCATTTGCATGCTTTCAGTATCTCAGTATCTTCCAAAACAGAAGACAAAAGATAAAAAAATGGACAGTGTAGAGAGAATCACAGATTACAGGATGTGCGATGACACAGCTACAATTACTGGCTGATCACACTTACTCTGTATTCAACAGCAGCAGACCATTAAAGCCCTTAATACTTTTATGCATGCATTGTTCACTAGTCTGGTACAACAGTTTAGTGCTGCTCTAGCTGATGAGAGATCAAAATTTTAGCATTTTATAGAAAGCTTACTGTTGCCAGTGGCAGGAGATAAGAATGGCACTGGAGGCATTCCCGGACTGCCTCTGACACATCCTCTCTGGAAGCTTTGTGACAATGCTTGGGCAGCTCAAGTCAGTGCTGGAGCTGAGGGTACTGCTCTGCCAGCTGGGCACCAGGGTTCAGTTGCTGCTGAGCAGACAAGCTGATAATCTAAATCAAGTGTGCTACACAAGGTGTCAATACTCCAGCATATGTCAGAGGCACCCACAGTTCCAGATAGGCTCTTTTTCAAGGGGAGTTTCTCCTCTGAAGCCTAATAGTACAAAGGAGAAAGGAAAGTTAACTTCTGGGTCATCATATGGATAAAGGAATACAGAGAATTTTGATTAAGGAAATGAGCTAGCTATTTCACCTGAGACAGGAGTGGCATTAAATTTGTTCTAGAGTAAGATCTTTAGGAAGTTGACATCTCAGACTTCACTCACTGAAACTAAAATGCTGATAAACAGCAGAAACTCTAAACCTCAAAGTTCTAGGATTAAGTAGGCAAGAGTGACCTATGCAATTGAACACAACACTAAGAGAGTTGGAAAAAAGCCCCAGTTCTTCCACTCATTCACAAAACGTTGACCAAGATTTTTGTTTCACTCATGCCAAACTTGGGAATCCATTCAATGAAAAGTACTGCTTTCAATTCAGAACCGCCACGCATTTATCACCTAACTGATCACTAGATGCATGCAAATCAGAATTTCAAAGTTTGTGCCCAATTACTGGAAGTGCACTTAGTAAGTCTCTTTTCAGGTATCTCCATGAAGTGACATGCCTACACAGAGTACTGAATGTACAGCACTACATATCCGAACTGTAAAGAAATCTCCAAGACTTAATATCAATAGCTCTCATTCAAAAAGATGCTTTAACATGCAATAAAAAATAGGCAGAATGCATTCTTCCTTCCGTTTCCATCTGAAAAACACAGAGGTTTGCTCCCTGCTCCCAAACTGTGTAAAAAGCATCTCAAAAATAATAAAAAATTTGTACTTCAACAATAATGAAGGAAAAAAGCAAGGTGCACATTCTCTATCTATACAATACAGTTCAATACACTTACACAAAAGGAAAAGATTTTGCTGAAGTCCTGAACCAACAACACTTCTAGAAAAACATGTAGAGAAACCCAAGTATTATCCATCTGAAAGCATATCCAATCGTTCTTACTCTGGCACCTATTTACTAAAGAAAAGGTGAAAAGTTGCCCATCTCTAAGTGTCAGAAACAGCTAGACCAAAGAACAAACCAAAAAAACAGCCACTGCTTAAAGTGCTTCTGTCTTAGCAAAGACATTAAAATCAGCATATTCCAGTTTCCTTTGAAAACTGCATTGATGAGTGGATTTTCCTGCAAGACCTTTTCTCAGACCAACCACTGAAAACTAATGTGCTAAGCATGAAATTCACAATTCCAAATGATCCCATTTAATCTTGTCAATTCAGCAGCAGCTCATTCCAAATCCAGCAGTATACAGCTTGAACACAGAAAATAGCAATGATTCCACAAACCTACAAGGAGCAGTTGGCAATTAGCTGCTCTACATTCCAAGCCCCCCAAAATACTATGCTGGCCCTACAATTTCTAACAAATTGTTATTTGAGTATGAAAATACTCAACTTACTTTTAACTTGAATAAGAGACTCCCTACAGAACTCAACTAAATGTCTATGCAGGATTCAGAACTCCCCAGGATTCAGAAGTATAGACACATTTTACTTTTATTTAAAACTTGCTTCAGCAATTCCTAAGATACTTCTACCCATGATAGTATGGAAGCCTTGTAACATTTTAGAAGTGAAATTCATGTTTTAGGGAAAAAAAAAATCCCAACCCTTCTCTAAAACAAACCCATAGAAAACAATCCCCTCCTCAAACAAAAAAATAAAAAATAGAACCACGACAAAATACTCAAAATCCATCATCAAATCCACTTAAAGACAAAAATATGAAAATATGTTACAGCTTCATTACAATTAGTCTTGGGATTCTCCTGCATTCAAAAAGGAATTCCTCTATTAGAATCACAGAATCCCTGAGGCTGGAAAAGCCCTCCCAGACCACCAAGTCCCAGCTGTGCCTGATGCCCACCTTGTCCCCAGCCCAGAGCACTGAATGCCACGTCCAGGCCTTCCTTGAACACATCCAGGGATGGGCACTCCAAACCTCCCTGGGCAGCCCCTGCCAAGGCCTGAGTCCCCTTTTCCATGGGGAAATTCCTGCTGTGTCCCCCCTGAGCTGCCCTGGCCCAGCCTGAGGCTGTTCCCTCTCCTCCTGTCCCTGTTTCCGGGGAGAAGAGCCCAGGGACTGACTCCCCTGGCTGCCCCCTCCTGTCAGGGACTTGTGCAGAGCCACAAGGTCCTCCCTGAGCCTCCTTTTCTCCAGGCTGAGCCCCTTTCCCAGCTCCCTCAGGAATTCTCCAGCCCCATTCCTTTCCCTGGACACCCTCCAGCCCCTCACTGTCTTTCTTATATTGAGGCATCCAAAACTGCTCCCAGAACTGGAGATGCCTCAGCAGTGCCAGCACAGGGGAGGGCACTGCCCTAGTCCGGATGGCCACACAAGTTTTTACCAAGGCCAGGTGCCTTTGGCTTTCTTGCCCACCTGGGCTCATATTCACTTTAAAACAGATCTTGAGCTTTGTCAGAAAAGCACAAAGCTGTAGTGATCTAAACTTCTTCACAGGTTACACCTGTTCTGCTCACGTTATTTCATAACACTATGAATCAAAATATTCCTTTCCTAAAACATGACCAGGGGAGATTGACCCAGCTGTCTGACACCTGACTAAACGAGAGACTGATTAGAGTTTAGAGGACACACTCCAATCGGGTAAAATAGTTGCTTTAAACTGATTTGAGGTACTAGGAGAAGGAATCAAATGGAAACTATTTAGAAGCAGCTTGTAGGGTTCAAAGGCTAATTAGTGCAACTTTTTATATAATCATAACTATCGTCTTATGGCTATGGCAGAAAGCTTGAAGTAATTCAATACATTTAACTATCTTAGAACTACTGAAGTAATTTTTAAAATTTTTATTAAGTTAAAATCTTGCCTAATTTGACAAGTAATAATAAAGGCTTTTCTTGATCGTGTTTCCTCTGCAGTGTTTCTGAAGTACTTGGGTCAGGGTGTGGCTGCTCTATTTTACAAACAGCGACCTGCTGCACCTCGTAGCAATTCCTGTACCAAAGGAAACAGCAAACAGTGTAGCAGTTTCTGTTCAAGCGTAATAAAGTGAAGAACCTCACTCGAAAATATGCTGTTCTGGGCTTTCTGCCACACAGGAAGGGTGTTGAACATGTCAGTGTCCATAATTACTACCAACAGAAAAAATACCAGAACGCAGCAGTTCAGCTCTTAATTCTTTCATATTATCGCTTCCAAGACTGAAGGACAATTTACATCTTCCTCCCCTCACACTTATTTTATGTGTCTATACATTTCACAGTAAGGTTCCAGTTCCGAAGTTTGTGTAATACTGATGATAAATGACAATTATACTAAATTCTGATGAAAGCCAAAAAAAATTACGTGATAGTAACCTATTTAGTAGTCTTTTTATAGATGGAAAGAGGAAGAGGTTTTAAGCTCCTTTTCAAAAGAAATAAATGTTCCATTATAATTTTTTCTCTAGGACTAATACAAAGATACAAACATTGCTTGGGCAGGCAAAGGAATGCTAACAAAAGCCTTTAGTGCACACTCATGTCTGGAGCTGTTCCTGACAGCACTGGCCTGCCTGCTCACTTGGTGGGATCCAGCACACTGGAGCACGGAGCTCCTGGGCACAGGATCCCTGCCTGGAGAGCCCAGCTCTGACACTGCCGCTGCAGCTCCTGGGCACAGGATCCCTGCCTGCAGAGCCCAGCTCTGACACTGCCACTGCAGCTCCTGGGCACAGGATCCCTGCCCGGAGAGCCCAGCTCTGACACTGCCACTGCAGCTCCTGGGCACAGGATCCCTGCCCGGAGAGCCCAGCTCTGACTCTTCCACTGCAGCTCCTGGGCACAGGATCCCTGCCTGCAGAGCCCAGCTCTGACACTGCCACTGCAGCTCCTGGGCACAGGATCCCTGCCTGCAGAGCCCAGCTCTGACACTGCCACTGCAGCTCCTGGGCACAGGATCCCTGCCCGGAGAGCCCAGCTCTGACTCTTCCACTGCAGCTCCTGGGCACAGGATCCCTGCCTGCAGAGCCCAGCTCTGACACTGCCACTGCTCACCAGCTCGGCCACTCTGTGAGCACGCTCCTTGTGTGCTGCAGCATAAAATGCACTGACTGAAAGACACCGCCAACGTACTTCAGGCAAATGAGTCCTAACAGCCATTTGTGACAGGCCAAGATGGCACAAGGCAAACTGTTGTTTGTAGAGAGGGGACTGAAGGTATCTGTAACTGTTGGCTGACTTCTCACACTGCAACAGCCTCCGGCAGTGATATCCTGCACACTGAAAATGTGAATATTAATTTTAACACTGCTAAGAAATTTCTAGGGTTCCTATTGTCACCTTAAATTGCTTTTGAAACTATTAATTTAGGCATGAAAAGTAAGATTCAAATTTCATCGTCCTGCAGAAAATTTTTGTTTAACAATAAGGTATTATGGGTATGAAAACTGTTGATATCAAGAAGATATAACCTAATTTTCACCTTTTAAAAAAGATATTAATATGGGACAACATAAGAATTAATATATCGTTTGCATTCAGAGCTGCCATCTTGAATCAAGTTGTGATTCATCTTAAAGAAAGTTCCAAAACAGAGACAACAAAGCAGATTTATTCTGAGGTTCAGATATTACAGTTTACGTATAAAGTCAACAAAGACGATCATTATTTCTCAGTATGATACAATGAAAGCCAAAGTATCCCTTCTCCCTTTGTGTTCCTTAAATTTAAAAAAGAAAAAAACAACAAAAACTTTAACTGGAGTGTTTCCTTGTAGAACTGCATATTTTTTCCCACTTGAATGATCTTAGACATTAAGGCTGAATTTGATTGCAAATGCATTTTTATTTTTCCTGTAGAAATTATCACTTTAGATACAAACCCATAAATGTGCTGCAGATTTAAAATGTATTATTACTTTGGCATTGATAACTGAAAACAGAGTTTAAAGACCATTTTTTAATGAGGTACAATTAATCATACCCAATCTGTATGTGCATGACTTTGTAGCACTGAACACTTGGCTTTGCAGGGTTTACAAGGACTGATTCTAATATTGCATCAATTCTACACTAGCTTTTCTTCTTTCTTTGCCACTAAACCTGCATTTCCAGTCTGACTTACAACAGCAGTGCAGACATTCCAAGGGATACAGAATACCAGAATGATGCTTCTGTTTAATGCAGGTAACTGAATCCCTTATATTCAGATTCTAAAACCGATACATGAAATAGACTATGGTGGCACCGGGTCACATGCTACAGAAACAGTGATGACTGTTGCAGCAATGCAGTTAAAAGACAGCGCTTAACTCCACACACTTTCTGAACTGATGAACTGCTGAAAATGAGGCAGATACCTGTTCCTTTACAGAAGCTAAAATGGTCGTGGCAGTAGTCTCTGGTTCCATGCCTGGGCCTGTGGAAGTCTCCTGCGCTGTCTGCGGCAGCCCCTCCTCCACCATTGGGCTCTGCTCAGGGGCTGGCATCTTGCCTGCAATAACAAGATTTTAAGATAGTTTACATTTTCAGCCAGTGATGTTTAAAATCCAAGTTTTCAGGATTATGAATTATATTTATTTTTTTCTAGAAGCTTCCCAAACTTAACTAAATTAGCAGAGAACTTTGCATTACTCAATCTATGTTGTGTGACTGTGTTTCACCTTCGTAAACAGAGACCAGAATCACCTACACAACTCAAGGGTTGAGCAGGAGCAAGCAGGCTGCATGATGCTTCAAGATTATTTTTGAAAACACTATTTTGTGGTGGCTAATAAGACTAGCACAATTCAAGATGCATGAAAAATACTAGTGTTACCTATTAAGCACACCCAGGATCAGTACAAGTTTACCACATGCAGTTTTCAGCACAGAAGAATGACACATAACAGCAGAATGCTCTGCTGTCAGGAACAAACTATGGAAGAGACTAATTATGGTAATAAAAGCTTAATGGGAGCAATGCTTCTAATGCTGTTTTTGCAAAAGAGGACATTAAAATGCTAAAGTTAAAGCAATTGCCCTGGGCTATGGATAGTGTGGAAAGGACTGAAGGATTAGCGTCCAATAATCCCAAACTGTGTTATTGCAGAGGCAGCACACTAACAATTCCAATCCATGGAAAAGAGAAATTAATTTGTTCAATTATCAAAGTCACTATTAACCAATATTACAGAGATAGTTACAAAGTGTGTTTAACACTTTGAAAACAGCAAGTAAGTAGCATTCACAAAGCTTCTACACAGATAACACGCTTTAATTTCTGTCAGAAAATAAAGCTTGTGAGGTCTAATGTTAGAAGTAATCCATATTTCATTTTAGATTTTCAGAACAAACTCTCCAAATATTCCTAGGGCAGGCAAGCAGGAAGAGATTCCTTCCCCATTCCATTCATTACTCAAAGGGTGAGTAGATGCTTAGGCTGCAAATGGGCTCCAAGGCCAGGAATGGAACCACGAGACCACTCAGTGTGGAGCTGTATTAGCCGTGAATGAACACCTGAATGAGCACAGGGCGATGCACAGGATCAGTGCACACCTGTGCTGCAGAGCTGCATGTTTCTGACAGGGTTGAAAGAGGACTTGAGTTGACCCTGGAGGGATCTCTCCTGGGATCACTGGCCTCTTGCGAGGTTTCTCCCTCACCCTGTACGCAGAGCCAAGGCAAAGACAAAGCCCTGTGCTGTCAGAGGAGTGATGTGCTGCTAATGGAGAGGTGAGGTGATGGTTTAAGAACAAGTTTTCATTCTGTTCTGTGTACAGCAGCATGTGGGCTGTGAGAGGAATGGCTCTCTTCAGGCCCATGAGCTCTTCTGGCGCTAGCATGGGGTCTTTATTAACTACCCTGCTCTGGTCTGCTCAAAGAGCTTGTGACAGTTCATGTGCAGTTTCACGTCAGCCACTGAGGGAATCAAAGAGTTTCTGGGGGAACTCAGGTGAGATGAGTGATGAGAGGCAGTGGAGCAGTCATGGGGGCAACCTGTGGTGCAGAAGCCTGGTCACCCACCAGCTTCCACCTCTGCAAATGGAGAAAGAAAAGCTACTTCCCAAACACATCAGAGAAGGAGCCCAACTCAGCAAGGCAGGACTTTTCCTCTAAGCAGCCTGAAGGTGAAGCACAGGGAGGCTGCCCTGCACACACCCTGAAATGAGCCTGTATGAGCAGCCCACTCTTACCACACACCCACACCACATTTATCTTCTGGAACAAGGCAAAAGAAACTGCACAAATGTTTCTGCTGTCAGGACTGCACAAGGACACCTGAACATGCTAGCCCAGCCACACCAAGAGCCACTCTACTGCCTTCTCCTCTTCCCACAGACATGGGTTGCCCCTCACCTTCCCTCACCACAGACATGGGTCTCCCCTCGCCTTTTCTCCCCACAGACATGGGTGTCCCCTCACCTTCTCTCCCCACAGACATGGGTCTCCCCTCACCTTTTCTCCCCACAGACATGGCTCTCCCCTCCCCTTTTCTCCCCACAGACATGGGTCTCCCCTCGCCTTTTCTCCCCACAGACATGGGTCTCCCCTCACCACAGACATGGGTCTCCCCTCACCTTTTCTCCCCACAGACATGGGTCTCCCCTCACCTTTTCTCCCCACAGACATGGGTCTCCCCTTCCCACAGACATGGCTCTCCCCTCACCTTCCCTCCCCACAAACATGGCGCTCCCTTCACCTTCCCTTCCCACAGACGCAGGTCTCCCCTCACCACAGACATGGCACTGTGAGGACCACGCCGCACTGTCCTCCTCATGGCCAAGTCCCGTGGCGCACGGTGAGCATTCCCTCCTGCCCCAGCACAGCCAGGGCACCCGGGCAGGGCACGGCCCTCTGCGCTCACCCACGGCGGCTCCTGCAGGGACTCCTCGTGCTCAGCCGAGCTCCAGGCCCATGGTGTGCAGGGCTGTGGGAGACCTCCATCAACTGCAACTAAACAGAACTCACTCTCGACAAATAACGCGACATTAAACGCTACCTGACTTCCAAGGTGCCACAAATGAGTAACCAGACACACCTGGCTATTTTTGAAACATTATTTTTATTGGTTTCAGCTTGCAGATACAAAGGCTGCCACACCAAGCCTGCCACAAGCTGCATGTCAGGTGGGTGCACAACTGAAGCTTCAAGGACTGTTTCTACAGAACCCATTAAATAGCAATTAAGCAAGCAGAATAAAAAACAACCTCTAATAGTTGTATAATAGGATTTTGAAAAATCAAATGTGCAACTTTATGGTTTTAAGAAATAGAAATGGTTTCTTCAAAGTTTTACTTCTGAAAACAACTCTTTAATCAAGCAGTAAGAACTCAAAGCACAGAATACATACCACATCTCCATGTGTCATATGTGATTTCTTTATATCACTTGCTATAGTTCTTTTATGACTATAACTCAGTGTTTCAGGTTTCTAAATGACCTAATAAATTTGCAAGCATATCAAGTAATAAAACTACCCAATCAAGCCTTTCCTTCATTTAGAAACATCTGATAAGCAATCTAAAGGACAAGTCTCAAAAACTCACAAGTTACACATGTGCTTCTCTCAGAAGGGGGCTGCTTGTTGGTCCATGTATCCCACTGTGTCTCCACCCGCACATAACAGGGCAGTGCCTGCTGTAGCTGTGATTTCCAGGAGAGAAGTACAAAATACAGCAGTGAAACAATCTCAATTTGTCTTTTCCATAGTTTTCTCTCTTCTCACCCTAACACTCTCAATAACTTCTCAACCCATCTGTAGTAGATTTCTGTAACAAACCAGTCCAGAAAGCATCCCTCTGAGCCTGCTGGAAGGTGTGCTAATTCATTGGAGCAGAAAATATACCCAATATTGAGTATCTAATAAAAACATCCAGATAAAAACCAATCAAATTAATTATTAGTGAAGGTGTCAGTGTAAATGTACATCCATCTCAGTGTTAAGAGATGTAATCACAGACCTACACCATTTCACACAGGCAGTTGTTTCAACTGATGTTCCTTCAATTAACATATTTCTTGGCAAAGTTACTGATTTTCTAATCTTGATTCCAGCATTAAATAACTGTTGGCTCTGATCCTACAAACACTTAGGTACACACTTGAGCTAATAAACAAGTCTGCTCATCCCCTCCCTGCCCTCCCGCCAGGCCCGTGGGCTTGGGTGACAGCACAGGAGAGTAAGGGAGCAGAAGATGCTCTCCAGGGCCCAGTTCCAACCCCCACACCTCTGTCTAGGGATGCTGCTTAAGGACAGGAACTCCCAAAGTCAAGGCAAGTTCTCATCTTCACCTTATAGCAACGGGAAATAAAAAAGCAGGTTTTGTGACACCCTTGAAATCCATTATTAATAAGAAGTTGAGAGGAGTTAATATAAAACCCTCTTTCTTCCTTACACAAGACTGGGATTTATCCACTCAAAATACTCCCTGGACTTGTGCTACCACTCATTTGGGGACAGACAGTGATTCATTATTGGAAAACTAGCAACCAGATTTCATACCTCAAAAAAATTAGGTTCATAGTATTTTGGCTTTCATGGCTGAGCAGTCAGACATCACCCAGAAGAGGAGACTGCTCCCACATCTTTCCCAGGCTGTCCAAACCCCCATCCCCCACAGCCCCCTGCTGTAATTTCCTAGGTCCTGCCCTGGGCTGCTCTCTGCAAGCCCTGGGCACTGATGGATCAGCCAGTACACACAGGTACCATCAGAAATGCTTCCCTGCATTCCAGTTCTTTAAATTCTCAAACTGCTCCTGCACACCGGAGATCTAGCATCTCTGTAGCCACAATGAAAACTCAGAAAATGTATTTTACTGTTTATAGCTCTGTTCAGTGCATTTCAGCCACCTGACTATATCTTAACATCACTGAACATCAAAGTTTACACATTAAATTCTCTGCTACTGCAAAGAATACTCAAGAACTGGAAGCTTTAAATGTTCTGGAATAATCTTTTGGTGGATGTTGCAGAACTAAGACTTGTGCATGGTGTAAATGGCTCTAATGTAGCTCAAGAGTATAATGTGAGAAGCTTGGAATCATGGAGGACTGTGAGAATTTGGACTGTGCATTTCAGTCTCTGGTAAAAAATAATGTCTTTCAATCACATAGATAATTTTTCAGGAAAATACTTAAATAGTTCATCCTGAAGCATAAGTTCAAGAAAATTCTTAATATCTATTCTGACTTTTCAAATTCTCTATTTAGAAGTAAAGGCCAAAAGTAGTGATAGCCTAGCTCCAGGCTGGCATGTCCAGATCAAGTGTGCAAGGAAGAAAAAGCTGCTCTATTTGAAGCCTCCAGTTTGAAATACCCTAAAATAATTTTGAGAACAGTGGTTTTCCCAGCCTCTCTGCTATAGAGACTCACTCAAATGGCTTTATGAAACCACACAGTAAATCAAAGCAGAGCAACCCAAGCCACCATAAAGACTCAGATTTCCATCCAGGGACAGTTTGGCAGGGACTACCACATTGGGTAATTGTGGGATTTGCTTAAGCAAACCCCCCTAAACTGCCCCTTCAGAGGACAGTGCTGCCTCCACTGTGCATCCCCTGCTCTGCTCATGTGGCTCACACAAGCAGCAGCTCCTAAAGCCTCCCAGCCCTTCTTCCACAGAGCCCTGCACTGTGGAAGGGCTGGGCAGAGTCACCCGGTGGCTCCAGCAGCAGGCCAGTCCAGGCTCTCACACTGCTCTCAGCACACAGGGAAGGAACCTGGGAAATACCTTCTTTTGTGTCTGATTGACTGGTCAAACACTGCCAAGCCAGCAGTTCAGGGAGCTCATCTGACACAGCCCTGCTTTTGGGGACCAGATGGGGATGTGTTTTCCTGAGCCAGCTGATCTTGCAGTCAAGTAATCACTGGCACAAGGAAGCAAGAACACACTACTGAGAAACAGAGAAGAAATTTGAGAAATCACTAAACCAAGTGTAGTAAACCATGCTTGAAGTTTCCATTGTCATTAATCTCAGCTCCCCACTTTTCAGTGCTCCTCCTGTTATTTACTTAGACATATCCACACAGCTTTGCCAGTACTGAATAATCCCACTTCTTTTAGTGCAAGCCCAAGAAAAAGCCAGACCTTTTGAGGACTGATGACAAACAGAAATGGTGCTTTTTCACAGCCTCCTAATCCCTTCCTTTCATATTCCCCCTGCCTTCCTTACTTCGGTTATTCCTCCAAATTTGCTTCTTACCTATGCTCCCTGTTTCTGAGCCTCCCACTGCTGACCTGCAGCCAGTGAGAACAGTCACCAGCACAATTCATGCTGAAGAGGTAACACAATTCCTACCAACTCTGCCAGATAGGACACAATAATAATAATGGATCAATAATAATAATAATAATAACAACTTATTTATCTCAGGAGGGCAACAAGAAAAACAACGGGCAACCTCTCAGCACTGAAAATCCTCACATTTATCTAGCTACAAGGGTAACACCCTACTGCAAGGCCAGAGTGCTGCTCACCTAAGAACCAGGCAGGGATTCACATGCTCAAGCTTCCTGCACCCAAGTGACTGAACGACGCTCTGCGTTCTGTCTGCCAGCCTGCAGAATGCCTTTGGATGGAGAGGCAGCAGATGACAACTTACCCACTTGCAAAGATGATGTGAGCAACTAAAAATGGATTCTGTGAAAGATGGCTCCAGTGTTAACATAAAGGACAGGGTTTAAAATTTCCAGATGCAGTACAAGAAGACACTCCAAACATCAATTGCAGGCTAGCCACTGTGTTCAGAGATACGTTTTCTTTATGGACATTAGTAGTGCCCAAGTTCATGTGGATTTAAGGATGAAACCAAGAAAATAAACATGTTCTCTGACAAAACATGGAAGAAAGTAACTTCAGCAATGGCAGGATAAAAACAACCTGCACAGTCAAGCAGACTGAGTCCCATAGTCAAAAAAGGAAACCTACGCATACCTGACCCATTGCCCGAGAAATGTGGGAGATGTGTTTAACTGATTTACCACTAAATTTAGCCTCTTCTAATCCCTTTTTCTTTACAAGACAGATTTTCTCCTCTTTTATTTTTTTCTGTTTTGTTTTGTTGTTGTTGGTTTTTTTTTGTTTTGTTTTTGTTGTGTTTTTTTTTGGGGGGGGGTTTGTTTTGTTTTGTTTTGGGGGGGGTGGTTTGTTTTTTATTTAAATATATGCAGGTTCAAAAACCATTTGGTATTATGTCCTGATTAAAATCTTAAAATGTGCACTACCCTAGCTTTTTGATAAACATATTTTTGTTACAGTTTCTAGGAAAAGACAGTTTTTTGGCTGATGGCTACATAAACTCCACTCTAGTGAGCAGGCAAGATTCTACATCCACAAATATCTAGTTGTAACATGCTCACAAGACTAATATCTTTTATAGCTTTCAAACTAACCATTCACCAGAAGGTATCAGACATGTACAGTAAGACAACCATTTTGAATAAAGACATATTTATAACCACGTCCTTCAAGGCCTGAGGCATTGTCTGTAGCTCACCTGAAAAGAAGTGTCTTTGTCATCTGAAGGATGTCTGGAGAGCATTTGCACTTGGCAAACGTATGAAGTACGAGAAGCTAAATGGCAATAAATAGAGTTTTCAGTAGTTTAAGTCAACAAGGCTCCATGACTTATAAGAAAAAAGACACCCCAAATCTGAACCTTTCCTTTGGGCCATCCCGTGTCTGTGCTGCTCTTTTCTGCTGAGGTATCCAAATCCACTGCCATTGAACACAGCCTCATCAGAGCACAGTGCTCAAAGCCAGCTCTGCAGAATAGCAAACAGACAGCAGATTGATCTCGAGGGATGAAGTTCAGTTTCTCTTCTGTCACAGACTGAGGGGGAGGAGGGACACGCAGCATCACAGACGGATTTTAGGTTTTCCAAACAGACTGTCAGGTGGCAAGGACATTCATCAATTACTCATTCAACCACGCATAGAAGGATAAATTCTCAGTTTGGTGTTGGAATAGACACAATTAATGTAGGTATGAAGTCCTTCAGAATGAATTTCACAGACCAACGTAACTTGCAGACTGACAGCTGAGAACCTGCAGCACAGGCATGCTGTGTTGACAGCAGTGCTGCCCTGTGCCCCAGCTCCAAACCCGTACCTGCTCCATCTCCCACCTGAAAACTACAAACAAGCAAATGGCAATTAAAATGAGAATGGCTGTAAGTACAGATATGACCACTACCAACCACAACAATGGCTGCATCTACTGTTCAATTTCTACTTGTATTTTCTCCTAGCAAAATTATTGCTGAAGTGTGACTATGTTATTGCTAGAGAGAATGCTCACTACCTGCAGGGAGACATGCCTCAGCTGGAAGTACTAGCAACCCAAATTTATGTTATATGCCTTTGTAAAAGTATGCTTCTCAATTTTGTCGTATAGTATATTTGAAAAAAAAATATTATACAAAAATTTTTCTCAATGATAACAATTATCAGCTACAATTCCCATTACAAAAGACAGCTGGAGAGTTACAGACTTCCACAGCTCCCCCTGTTTGGACAATGCCAGTTTTTGAGTGATGCGGTGTCACATGTATCCCTGAGATGGTCTGGAGCTGGACACTACCAACTCTGGTCATATCCTGCCTTTAGAAAGCAAGCAGCTGCGAGCAGCGCTTCCCCTTGCACAGCTGTGTGCCCACTGGCACCACAGCCTCCACATCTGCAGGGACAGCCGTGCCTCAGGAACAAGCCACGGACCGGCAGCGGCTCAGCCGCACTTGGCAGGGACAGCAACCCGATTGTGCCCCTGCAAAACTGAAAAACTGCTGATGCTGAAACCCTGCTTTTATTCAGGATACATTTATGAGTTCTTCAGTGCTACTGGTAGATGTTCCTGTCCAAATGACTACTACAGAAATGTCGAACTCTCGCATACCGTAAACATAAATTGAGGAATACCGCTGTTTTCCAAGAAATGTGGCTTCCAATTAGCAAAAGATTTTACTAAAATGAAGTTTCATCAATTACTAAACCTCAGTGTACTCATCATTCTGCCCTGAAATAGAACTGCACAGCAAAACTTTGCTGCCAAAAACACTCTACCTGCAAACTTTTACATTTAAGCAAATGAAGCTCTCTCCTCTTCTGTTCTCCAAGCTAGAAGCTAAAAAAAAACCACTTGAATGTAGAAGCAAATTATAAGAATTAGACAACAAGTATCTGGGTTTTCAGACCACAATTACCAATACTACCATCAGTTCTCAATATTCCAAAGATTAGTATTATTTTTCTGAAGTGTATTTGACTTTGTTCACCCCTCTTACAAAATTAAAACTACTGTAGTAGGATTACACATAACTCTACTCTGTAGATAATTTATTATTTCTACTGATACTTTATGAAGAGATGAAGAGTTGTGAACACCAAAATTTACAAATGATATCACAATTAGAGGAGATCAAGGACAACTGAGTAATTTGAGGAAAACCACAAAGAAAGATGAATGAGCCAATGTTGATAAACACAAAATCACACAAACTGTTCCCATCCAAGTGACCCATATGCTTTTCTGTAGCAGGGTTAGGTGACACAAACACAGCTACAAAATTAGGCAGACTCAGGTTAAAGTCTCTGGCTAGGCAGGGAAACCTTTTGCAGAAGTGCCAGAGAGGGGAAAAGTAAGGTCAATGGTACATTAAATAATGTCAATAATTGTAACCATACTCCAAAACAGACATCCAAAACGTAGGCAATCCAGCAAACAGCAATAAAAGAATTCAGAGAGACAGAAAATTATATATTGAAGGAATGAAGATTAAGTGTGGAAATGGTCAAGAAGCAAAACAAACACTGAATGAAGGCATATGGTTCTTTGCTGACGCTCAGTTAAAGCAAAGAGAAATGTTAAGAACAACATTCACAGGCTTCCTGCTGTGTGGCAGAACTGCATCTTTATGCAGCACTACGAGATCCTAAGATGTGATTTTCTTCTTACAGGGAAAAATATTTCTTCCTGTAAAATCTGCTAAAGGCATGCAATTTTGTCATGAGATGGCAACATTTTGCATCAAAGTTTACTAGTTGGAGATGCAATTTAGATAGCTTTCCTGCCTCAGTTCCTGAAAGACTGAAAGTATGACTCAAACGTATTTTAAATGCTAACATCAAAGGAATCTCAAATAGTCGTCACAACAACACCAATCTTATTTCTACCTTTCAATTCCCTGCCCTATATTCTAGTCACATGCTAATTCCTGAGCAGGGCAAATAAGCACACCAAAACCAGTAACAGGCACTAGAATTTCAAGTGTTGGGAAAGAATGTGGGATTGTTTTATCAAATCTACCGAATTTTGTTCAACAACAAGAGCACTAGAGAAACACATTTGGTGTAAAGTCTTGACACTGCCATGTAGCTTTGTGAGATGCAACCAAGACAGCCCAAGTGAGAGAACTGGGGAAAAGAGAGGTGACCAGGACACCTGCCTAGGAAGATGAAACCAAAGCAGCAGCTCACTTGCATGGAAAGGGAGTGGGCTCTGTCACAGCTGTGCCTGGGCTCCCTGGGACAGCAGAAGCTGGCACTCGTAGGCATTCCGTAGGGCATGGCTGGGGCAGGGGACACACAAAGCAGGGAGTGGTGGGCCAGCACGCAGAGGTCAGGAACCACTGGAGAATCCAGCTTAAAACAAACAGCAAGCTCAAAACCAGCTGACCCCAACACACCAAACGCTGAAGTCTGTTCATCGACCCCAGCAATACCCAATTTCGTATCACCTCCCACACACAGCCTTGCCTCACCCACACTCCAGGTGATGCAGGTGACACAGAGAACCAAGTCCTGCATCGAAGCACATACAGCAAAAAAAGAGCTCTAAGGAAAACACGAGGCTGGGATGCCTGTAATCAAAGCACCTTCCCGTGGCAAAGAAAAGTGGGAAAAGAGAAAAAAAAGATACCACACTGATCCCTCCTGCTTCTTTTCCATTTCGCACTGCATAGAAAATGCACAAACTTCCCAGACTGCTTCACTGAAGTTTTGTGCACCCAGTTTCAAGCTGGATCAATTGAAAAGTCAGAAGAAGGCAACCAAAGGAAAGCAAATTTTATGCAGAAGTTGCCTGTGTTTGGATATAAAGCAGAGACTTTTGGGAAAAGCAGTAACAGCCAAAATACTGAAGTCACTGCAGGAAAGACAAAACAATAATCAAGGATAATAATTAAAAGAGCTACAACTACCTTCCTGCCAGTATTAGACAATATAAATTACAATAATTATCTAAGTGTTGCTGTCTTCTCTAAATGGAATACAGGGGTTCCTTTTTGCCCTTCCAAATTCAAACAAACACAATTTTTTAGATCATTTCACATCCATACATAATAGAAAAAATGAAATGTTCACACTTAGGATTTAGATATGCCTGACAATTAATACTGATCTATTTAAATAAGCAAATCTACCAACAGTGAAGATACAAACTCGACCAATTATTTTCACTGTGCTGTTACACAAATCTCAAAATAAAGGGTTTAAAAGGCAGTCATCAAAAGCAAAGCCTCTCAGTAACAAGGAGGGAGTTGGAAAATTAGGCAATTTTAAGTATTAAAAAAATACAACAATTAATTAGTGTTTTAGGGGATTTCCACTTTCAAACCTGAGAAAGCCTGCTCCTGCTTGCTCTCTGCAAGTCCAGGAGAATGTCAATACAACAACTCAGGAAATACACTCCTGGATGACACCAGCAGAAAAGAATGCACTTCCACCACTTTCGAGATTGCTCTTTATTGCTCTTTTATGTAACGCTTATGGGGTAATTGTAGTTAGAGGCATATCTTTCCATTTTTAGAATGTCTTACTTCAGCTCCATAAGAATATCTACAACCTGAGACAGCTGCTATTGAGCTGTCCTGTCTGGGAGCTGTGAAGTGCAGCAGCAGCAGCAGCGGGGCAGGAACGGCCCCTTGGGCAGGATGCAGCACTGAACCCGGGCCTGCGCGGAAGGGAGAAATCCACCAACATCCCAATTACTGTACTGCAGAAGTTGAAAATATTTGGCACACAAACCACTTATTCCACCTAGAATGAACCATTTCAGTAAGGTGCTCCAAGGCAGCTGCTAGTTATCTTCTCAGTATCACAGACGGCAGGATAAATTACAGATAGTAACAGAATGCATATCCACCTCATAGCATTTTCTTGCCTATTTGTGAGAGACCATTTCGGACCCTAAACATTTAAAATTGAGCTTTTCAGTAATAGCACAGGAATTCTACAGAGGTTCAAACTATTGGATTTTTTTTCTTTAACTTAATACAATATAGGACATTCTCTATTACTTCAGTTCTCATATGACCTAAGAGATAAAGCTGCAAATACCAGAGCAAATGTGAACATGCCCAGCAAGGAGAGGCAAAAGTAGGCTCAAAACTCTACCTTACACATACTGTGTTTAAAAAAAGTGTGTAACACCGCACTTTTTTTTGTCAAACTAAAGCCCAATAAAAACTTGAGGAAAAATGTCATATATATATATATATATATATATATATAGAGTCTGCACATAATTATTATTTCAAATAAGGTTTTCAAAGAAGTTGCTTCTTTAAAATGGCAAATACATTTTGTAAGTTGTTTCTCTACAGTAATGCTGCTGGTTCATTCCAAATAACACTCAGCACACATCTTCTGATGCATACTGTCAAAATCTTTTTTTCTATGTTTTAAAAGTAGCCCTCAGCAAGGTCATTAATGCAGACTTCAGATCAGCACATTCCTGTACAGCAGGATAAACATGCACATGCATTACCTTGTCCCATTTTCATCTGTTCTTAATACTGCTGCTGCCCGTCATCATCCTCTTCTGAGCCACAGAAAGGACATGCCCAGGAATAAGCAAGAAGTCCCTTGACATTTATGGCCACCTTAAAAGACAGCATTTACTTACAACTGAACTGACAGAGTACCCTGTCCATGTGTCTTGGGGTGGCATCCTGGAGAGTTGCTTTCCTTGGGCACTCGGGGACCCGAGCACAGCTCCCTTGGGGCAGGGCAGCCACCACCCAAGCACAGCACAAGGGCTGAGCAGAACCATGCCAGGTTGATAATCCAGCCCAGAACAACCCAGGAGTACTGTCCTGCCCACACACTGCTGCTATGGCCCTGGCACCAGCAACAGCAGGAGCACTGTGGCACTGCTGGCACACCTGTGCCTCTGGGGTCAGGCCTGCCTCTGAGGCCAGAAGCACTGCCAGGGTGCCAGCCCTCATCTTGGTGGAGCCAGTCTGATATCCTTTCAAAACCAAGATCACTACCATCACTATCCCTGTCCTGCATAGGAATGAGAAATGAAAGCATTTAAAGAAAGGAAAAGGTGGTAGAGCTGGCACAGGACAAAGCTCTGACACAAGGCTGGTTACTTGCTCCACACCTTACAAACACCATGCAGGAGTGGGACAATCTTTAGACTCCATTATCCTCAAGTAAGTCTTCACGGAAGTGAAACTGTTTACTGGAATGGCAATATGAACTGCAGGTTTCACACTGAATTCTAAAGAACTGATGACCCAACTTCACTGACAACCTCTTAGCAAAAGATTGAAAAACTTGCACTGGTACAAAGTACAGCATGCTCAAAGCTACTAACTTTCAACAGAAAAAAAAAGGCTTCCTTAGTAAGCTATCAATTCACTGTCTTCACAGTAACTTCTGTCATATTTGTAATTTATTAGTTACAATCTTAATCCATCGGTGAATTATAAGACCCACTGACCAAAGCAAATAATACAAAGGATAGGAACAGTCATGTCACCAAGACAAGTCATGGAAGGTAATTACCTCTCTGGGAGGCTGTTCAGTTTTGTAACTGGAGTTCCTTTGCATGACAAAGGATAGAGGTTACAGCATAACCATTAACGCTGTTCAGTCAATCTCCAACAGCAGACAAGAGACAGCTGCTAGTAGTGGCCACTCACACTTTGGGGTGCGAGCTCTATTAGAAACAGATACCAACAGAATCTTGGTCCTGTGAGACCAGCTGCTCGAGACATCAGTGGAGGCATGAATAATCAGCACAGTGGTGGGGCACAGCTATTCATTTAATGGATATGGTGACAAAAAAAATGCAGTTAAATAAAAAAGATTACTCAACAAATTCAAGCTTAAAAAACAGAACAGAAAAAAATCGGTTGCCAAAATTGCCATGGAGCACATCATTATGGACTGCTTCAATTTCTAAATGGAAAGATAATTCAAGTAGGCAGAACTGTAACTTAAGTGGTGGATTTGAAAAGAACCAGTCTTACGAAATAGAAAACAATGTGGTGATATGAACCAGCTGAATCCAGCAGAGCTGATCTCCTGCTCCCAAATAAATCCATAGCTATCCAAAGCAGTGGAAGGGATGACACACAGAGGCATGTAACTAAGCTAATCGAGGAGTCCTTATTTCGGAAGCATACCTACTTTTAAAAGAGATACAAATGCAAAAGAAGGTTGATGTTCCCTTCCTAGCGTGAGGGGAGAGGAGAAATCTACCTGTCTGCTGCTGTTTTCCAAGTCAAATAATAATGGAGTTACGAGAAAGCTAGAGACAAGCAAGCTAAAGCAGCACAGAAACTAAGAATGACAGAAACATCTGTCTGCAGAGAAAACACAGCCAGGTAACAGCCCAGCAGGTACCTCAGACAAAGGTAAACACAGCCTTTGTTGTCAAATGACCGTCATTATGTATGCAGCCTGCTCAAGGGAAGGAAGACAAAGAAGTAGAATTAACTTCTCCATCTGGAGAGAAGTTTCTCCACTAGGAATTCCCTTGTGATTGATCACACTTAACACTGGCAAAACAACGGTCCTTCATATCTTCCAAATTTGGGGGGGGGTTTGTAGGCAAGAAGGACATGGGGCATTAGTCTTGCCAATGTTCTTTACCCAAGTCACAGACAGTGACCAAAGAAAGTTTCTGTGACAGACAGCAAGGTCATCACTAAGAGGTAACTGGAGAGAAGAACATAGCTGCTCCTGTGAGATGGCCACAGTGACAGCACATGCTGCTGTAGAGTGCATCAAAAATACACTTTCAGCAGAGAATCTGAAGTGTTGCTCCCCTTAGAATGAAAAAGAAGTTAACTCAGCACCTGCCACAGGCCTTGATACTCACATTTGCAGTTGGTTCTGCTGGTCTGCCTGAATTCAAAGGTTGTCATGATGATAAAGAAACCAAATCCTCCTTTTTCATCACCAGAAACCTTTCAAAATAGAAACTGAGAAGATATTGTTTTCTATGAATACTTGGGTGTAAAAAAAAGGATAAGGAAACATTTGAGAGAAGACCAAACAGGCCTTAAATGACCATAAAGAAATGTATCACTGTAGCTACAAATTAAGAAATTTCCCAGTGAAATGAACATTTTGGAAAAGTAAAAAAGTATAGTGAATACACCATTTGAGAATAGAATTACTGGTGGCTATTTTCTCCACTGTTGTAATTGCACTGTAAGGATCCATAGAGAGGATTCCTATCATACCAGTACATCTGACTTTATTTTTTCTTATTTGTACAAATAAAATAATATCTACCTTAAGGGGAGTCAAACCCCTTTAATCAGAGTTAAACCAGCAGAAAGTAGCTGGCTCCTCTGGGATGTGTTTACAGGCAGTACTGTTTTGATTCACATTCTGCTGGCATCTCTGCAGCTGGAAAATGTTAAGGTCAAATCAAGGTGATTTGCTTGCTTCCCTCCTGTGGTAGGGCCATTTCAGTTAGGACTCTAATAAAACATACACCTGTGTCTTCATACAGTAGCTCAACTAACTAGCAACCAAAGCTATTACTGCATTTAGCATCCACCCATAGCACTCCAGCAATGCCAGGAACGACTGCATACCCACAAAATCACACGTTCAAGTTCCACCTCATTTAAAGTACAAGCTGGCATGTGAAAACCATTAGTTCAAGTCACTTTGTCTCCCTCCTCTAGTACTGTGTCAAGACTTCACATCTTGGTTTAAGTTCACCAGGGATAAAGAGGGATCTGATCCTGTCTGTCCAGTGTAGGAGCAAGTCAAGGCCACAGCTGCTGTAACCCACCCAAATGAGTACCACAGCTGTAGTTGTGCCAATATAAACAATAACTTGGGGAACATGCTGATTGTCCCCTACCCAAGTCACTGTGCACACACAGGTCCCAATTCTCTTTGAATCTGCCATGTAAACCCACACAGATCCTACACTGCAGGAAATTTAACAGACGTGTTCTTTCATGTAGAAGAAGAAATTATCAATGTTGGCCAGGTGAGAGGCACAGTCACTGCATCTCCTAACGCACACGTTGAGACAAAAAAGGCAAAACAGAAATAAAGCCAGGGATTAGCACCACCTCAGTCAGTTTCACAGGCCCACTGCCAGTATCCTGGACAAGAGTAATCAAACACCAGCTTTTGTTTCAAGGAAAATTGAGTGAAAAACTGATGCGCACATAAAACTGAAAGGTTGCCATTAGTGTATTAGTGTTCATAAATCTATGAAGTCATAAGTCTCACAAATTTAACACACCAAACTGACTCACATTCATATTGAAAAAGTACATTGGTAAGAAGTCTGAACTTCGGAGCATACAAGGCTGTCCATCAGTAAAGGCCTTTGAAAGGCAAAGTCCCCAACACTACAGAACAGAGAGCTGCTCACCCCATGAACTATGCGAGAGCTCAGCCAATGCATTAACAAGCACTGTATTCCAAAAAATAGCATATCCTCAGTGACAAGCATTGTCTTCCTACTGAATTGTGCCATTTCAGAGACTGAAAAGGTCCAAATATCACAAGCACATGGTAAACCTAGCTATCCACAAAGCCTTCAGAACAGCTCCAGTGCAGCAGAGCAGAGATCCCTCTGGCTAATCGTGACTGACAGGGACCTGAGCAGTGGGTGTTCTGTACCCCAGGGCTCTCTCCCAGCCTCCACTAGGAAATGACTTGGCTGCAGAAACACATCTTCCAGTCTGGAATTACTAGATTCAGCTAAATTATGGGGACGTAATTGTACAGGACATAAATTCCAACTTACAATATCTTTTTAAAAGTTGTGTAAAATGGATAAATACTTTGAAGGAACACCAAGCATTAGCTGTTTCCCAGAAGTTTTTTTCCCCATATTCTGTAAGGAATCTTTTAAAAGCTCCAAGTACAAGTAATTCTTGCAATAAAAGACATTGCAGAACAGTGGTTATTCACCCCTGTCTAGAACCAACCAAAGCTTGGTTCTGAAATACAGGTCAAGCAAGCTTAACAGTTTTGAATTTCATCAGACTAAGCTCTTCTTTTCACCTCTTACCTTGGTATAAGAAATAATAAAATACATTGACAAGCATAAATCCAAAAGACAGCAGTACAGTGGGAGGGTTGATAAAATAAATGTTGTAAAAATTTAGAAAGTTAAGAAGCCTGTGTAGACACCCCAAGTACATCCCCGCTCTCCTCCTGCCCCGGGCTGTTATAAATTGCCGAAGCAGAGGCTTTGGGGCTGGTTGTTAATTAGTTCCTGGGCATTAGCAGCATGACATAGCAGAGCTTTCACATGAAGTATTTATGTTTGTACTAGGGAAAAGGACACACCAACCTTGAATTTCTGGACTTACAAGGCATTTTTGCTTCCAAGATAAAAATCTAAGATAAAAAAAATTCCAAGATAAAAATCTCAATTCTGGCTACAATTCTGTGCAAGATGCAAACCATTTCAGTCAGCTGGAGGATAGTTTTAAGTCCAGAGATCAAAGCTAAGGCAGCCTCCACAAGATCCTGTGCAAGGAGGGAAACAGCTGAACACAATCCATGCAGCAGCACAGCCTGGCTCCCGTTCCTCCAACATGTTTAAGTTTGCCCACTAAAGACTTGGAAGTGAGACAGACATGTCAAATATTTGGAAAGAAAACCCTCACAGGCAGGTGGCTGTTTGCCACACAGACAACAGTAACAAGTTCTTCCAAAGGCCTGCTTGTGTCAGGGAACTTGGGGAAAGGAAGAACCAATTATCAGCTCCAGGAGAAGCAAGAGCAACTCCAGAAGTGATCTGCTCAGAGTTAGCAGTTCTTCATTTTGTGAGGACATTCCATACAAGCAGAAGGCAGCTACTGGCCTGTGGAATGAGTCCTTCCTTAGTGCTGCACAGCTGAAGGAAGGGCTGCCTGAACTTTTCACACCAGGGCATTCTTCTAAAGCGTGATCAATCAGCTCCCATGCACAAGGAAGAAGGTCATGTTTATGCTTCAAAACACAGAAAGTGCCTGTGCAGCAGAGTCCTTTGTTTTCACCATGCTCAGTCACAACACCAAGATGAAGAACAATCAGTTGAGAAAGACAGGATGCAGTAAACTCTGGGAAAACAGCTGCAACATGCAGTGAAGAGCTGAGGATTCCAGGCGCTCCTGCAGCAGCCCCAGCAGGCCAGGGTTGTTACTTGGATTGGTGCAGACTGGGCTTCCATGCAGCCACTGGTGTTCGAGCTGGACCTTCCACAGCTGCTCAACCTGTGAGAGGTGCACACAGGCCTGACCAACACACCCTTCACCCATGGTCACTTCTCAACTGGGAACACCTGACCAGGTGAAAATATCATCCCACAGTGTGCATTGCTGCACATAAAGCATATTCTTCAACTTTCTAAAAAAAAAACAAACCAAAAAACCCTGGAATATTGCCATAGCAAAACATTTTTGTCCTGTTGCAATATGACTTCTGTGATGCATTGAGATGCAGAGAAAACAAAGGAAAATTCTGGGAAAATTGCAATAACTTGAATTAGCTTTGTGATCTAAAAAGAAGTAACTTCCTTTAGTATTTCAAATTTCAGTCTGAAATATATTAATATTTATATTATAGGTTAAATCAATAGACTAGTAATACAAAACAATTCAATATTACCATATTAACTAATACAATGCACTGTATCACTAAAACAGCATTTGCTGTATTCTAACAAGGCAAGACTTCCTAAATCTAATGTACTTCACACCTCCTAAAAGCAGGAAGTTGTGATTCAGGATATCTTCTTCTGTATCTGAATTTACAACAGTAAATAAGATATTTAAAGTCTACCCATTATGAACAGCAATAAATGCATTAAGTTTAATAAAAAATGTTCTCCTCCTCCACTGTGTGACTACATTTCCAGACTGGATCAATGCAGCAGCAGCTCCCAATGGACAGTGGGTGGCTCCTTTCAGAACACTCAAATTAGCCAAAATAAAACTCAGTAGCTCATCAGACAAATCCAGTTCCTGGACTCAGCGTGCCTTGCTAATTCAACTCTTTTTAACTGCATATCTTCTGGATGGTTTTTTTTTTTGGCGGGGGGGATTTGGGTCTTTTGTTGTTGCAGTTTTTTGATTTTATCGCAGTGTCAGTACATGACCTGGTGAATTATTTCCCTGCTTAAAAATAACCTGGGTTCCAAAACTAAATTAAAAAACTCTGAGTGTTGAAAGACCGACTACGTCAGCCTGAACAAAAAGTATCCCACAACAGACAATGCTCTCTACTAGAACTTCAGAACTTCCTTAAGACTTGTCAAGGTCTTGAACCACAGGAAGTTTTTCTGCCAGTCTGTCTATTCTGTGAAAAACACTAAACTAGGATTTTTTTTTTAAAGTATCTTCTGGAAAAGAATGTATTTAATCACAGTGAGATTTCCCAAATCTCAATATGTGCTGTTGCTATGATTTATGCTAAGGAACAGTAGCAAAACTAAGAAAACTCAGAATTTTCTTTCTTTATGTGATAGTCCAAATAACACAGTGCAAATGGGCACATCTCACAAGTCTACAAGCCAGTCTGAGATTTCTGGGTTCAATGTTTTTTCATCTCCCATCCGAAATACAAACATGCTCCCAGGAACAAGTGATGCATTGTATCAGTCATCTCACTGCCAATATTTTCAATTTCAGCTGCAATATGGAACTGGGTATTTTCATTACATTTGTTATGAGGACAAAGCTAAATAGGACAGCTATGGAGCAGCAACAGGTGGCAAGTTCTGTCAGTATATCTTTGATTAAGGCTGAATCAAATTACACAGCCCAGGTTTAGTACTGGCTCCCAAGCACCCTGGATAAGGTGTGTGCTACAGAAAGGCATGCTCTTGCTATCTTCTCCAGTCGTTCCATAGGTTTTGCCTTTCTGCCTGTAAGCTCTATGGAGCACAGACTTCCCTCTACTTCACAGAGGTCCAGGTCAATTTGGAGTTTAGGCACCAGTGTGATACAAATTAAATCTCTCACGATAGGCTATAATTTCAATACTGCTGTGTTACTTCTCAGTAAGAATATAGGTAATTTTGTTTTTAAACAAAAACATTATGAAAATACTAACTCTTTCTGAGATCTGTTTCCCTACATACCTTTAGACACCACACAAGACTTGAGCATGAATTAGCAGAAGACAATTGTTGAACATCATTACATAAATACACCTGTACACAGAATGTCTCCAATTAACAGTCCACTGCTCCACTTGTCCAGAAGCCACTGAAATCAGTTACATTACATATTCTACCTTGGGTTCATTTCGTGAAAGATACGAAATGTTTCAGCTTTACTGTCACATTGACAGTGAAGTTAAAGAATTATCATTTGTCTGAAATAATTTCAGAGAGGTGACTTTCTGTGGTTTTAGTTTTCACTAACCAGATTTACCAGTATAACAAATGTGCCAATACTTAATTCCTGAGCTACACAACAGGAAGTTGTGCCAAGGCAAGACAGTGAAGAACATGGGTTTGGAACTGAAAAGGTTTCCTTTCTGAGCACCTAGGATGCATTGCCTGCTGCTGCCTTCCTGGGGAAGAGGATAGAAATCCACCACAAAATGGAAATGTCCCATTCATATCAGATTTCTAGCACAGATGACACTAAGTAAGATCATATAGAACAAACTAAGGGATAGATTAGGTGCTTTCTATTTGGACACGTGTAATGCAAATGCTTTTGAGTCCATTTATAAAAACCTGTTAAAAGCATAGTCCAGCTGACAGTCTTTAGCTTGCCACACCACAGACAGAAGATGAGGAGCTTTTGATATGATAAAGACAAGAAAAGTTTTTGGCAACCACAAAACAAATAGAAATTCAAAAAATTTTATAATGCTTTTTCCTTGTTCCTTACAGCTGGACCTAATGGGACAAAAGGTGATATTTGGCATCACACCACAGCTCCTTCTTTTCCTCACTTGCTCCCAGACCTCTGCTACTCCTTTCCCTACCTGCACTAGGAAAACTGCCCCTACCTTCCTGCCTTCAGCCCCTCTATCTCCTCCTGGGACATTCTCCCTCTTGTTCCTGCTGCCTCTGGAGGTGGCCCCAGTCAGTCTAAGGGCATTTCTTGGACCAACTTGATGCAGAGCTACCCCTACTGCCAGCCAGCACAGGTGCCCCAAGACAAGCAAATCCAGCAGGGCTCCCCCATGCAATGCTCTGAGATGCACCTCACTCATCAGGGAATGGTGACCAGGTGCCCTTAACTCCTCTGCACAAACTCAGCAAACCCTGAGGCCAGTTCATCCCACAGCCTGCACAGGGGCTGTGAACCAGCTGCCTCACACATCCCATAGATCCCATAGCCACAGGGGGATTTCATTCACTGCCCGCAACCACCAACCCATGGCACAAACAGTAAATACATTAAAAATCCCCCCACTGAGCTGTGATGCAGACGGCAAGTTTCAACTTGTGCACCTTCAAAGAATTTACAATAGATTCCTTTCTGCTCTTGAATAATTAGTTCATCACAACATCAATCAAAACATTAGATCAACTATAATGTTAATTGAAGGTTCACAAAAACACACTACATTTCAGTTAGAGCACTACATGGGGGGGTTAATTTTACTTATTTCATGAATAATGGTTTAATGACTCTCAAATAAAGTAACAACTACCAGTTTCATTTTCTCCACTAAAATAAAGACATATTTTAAATTATTTTTAAAAGCAATTAAGCAGGAAGTTGACTGGTCTTAATTCCTAGTAAGGAAATTTCTTACCTAGCTAGGTAAATCTCTAAAATGCTGTACAAAGTTAAAAAAAAAGGGGGGAAGATCTGTAAGAGATGGTCATGGAGACATTTTGGAGAAAAATAGCAATTTCTTTTTCTTAATATAGTAAAATTGCTTAAAATTAAAGTAGGAAAACACATGTATAACAAAAGCATGCCTTTTTGTAAAAACTCTGTTAAAATGGCACCCTGTTTAAATACACCATACTCAAGGATTTTTCCCAGCTTTCCGAGGTCATCTTTGTTTTCCTGTAAGAGCGGGATGTAATGAAGAGGACCAGAAAGTTGAAGACAGTCCCAGACATTTTCCAGGGATGCCAGCAGCCAAAGGCTCTGCCTTCCCGCTGGCAGGGAGGAAAGGCAAGGAGAGGCAACAGGGAACTGGCCCGGCCGGTTCCCGCAGCAGACACCACTCGCTCTTCAGGAAGGAGGGCTGACTCACACAGCCCATCCTGAAAGGACGACAAGCCTGTGCTGGAGTCACCTCCCTGGGCCTGGACACACGGCCTCTCCCTGGGCCTGGACACACGCTGCCCCACAGAATCCCTGGGCCTGGACACACGGCCTCTCCCCGGGCCTGGACACACGGCTGCCCCACAGAATCCGTGGCCCTGGACACACGCTGCCCCACAGCCTCCCTGGGCCTGGACACACGCTGCCCCACAGCCTCTCTGGGCCTGAACACACGCTGCCCCACAGCCTCTCTGGGCCTGAACACACGCTGCCCCACAGCCTCTCTGGGCCTGAACACACGCTGCCCCACAGCCTCCCCGGGCCTGGACACACGGCCTCTCCCTGGCCCTGGACACACGGCTGCCCCACGGCCTCCCTGGGCCTGGACACACGGCCGCTCCACGGCCTCCCTGGGCCTGGACACACGGCCGCTCCACGGCCTCCCTGGGCCTGGACACACAGCTGCCCCACTGCCGAGCACCATGGCCTCCAGCCTCCCTTGGCCCAGCTGGGACACCATGACACACCACTCCCAGACCCTTCTCTTTTAGCCTTCCCTTTCATCTACAGAGTCAGGGATTCCACTATCAAAAAAGAAAATAATTAATCTCCTGTGAAAGTAATGGACTCCTTCCTTCCTCCTGAACCCAGGCCTCTCTTGTCTGCCTCAAAATAAAGGAGAGAGGTACTAAGGGCAGCAAGGGGGAGAGGAGCAAAGGTCTGAACGCTGCTGCCAGCTGCAGAGATTTAACTGACAAGACACTGGGATTTTCTTCCATGCAAGCAAAAGCTTTGGGAAGGTCACCAGAGGCAGTTTTTGGCTGTCTTTATCCACTTCCTCCCCTCCCGCCGCAAACCTCCCCCGAGCAGAATAAATGAGTATTCTGTTTGGATAAAAGAACATGAGAAGTTATCCAATGAATTAGAACATCTCGCAGGCCTTAGGAAAGCAGCTGAGAATCAGCAAAGCTCCCAAGCATGCCCAGAGACCGCTCGTTGCCATCGTCCCCTCCAGCTCCATTCCCAAGTTCTGCTGCCAGGGCCAGCACAGCCTGCTCCTTGGGAAGGGCCATTTCCCCAGGCCCTGGCTCTGGGCTTGGCTGTGGTTGTGTGTTTACTCCCCATCTTCACTAGCATTTGAACTGCCTTGTTGTCAGCAACACTGCAATCAAGGTGGAGGCAAGCAGCAAGTGATAGCTACTGGCCATGCCAAACAGCCCAGTTTCACAGCTGCTTTCTGGTCACTCACACACAAAGCTATGCCAGGCCTTTCTCTTTTCCCACCTCATTGATTGAGTTTGAACCAGTTTCATTTTGGACTGGCAGTACATGCCATATTCATAAGGATTTGACAACTGATTTTTGCTTGAGGAAAAAAACCCACCAAACCTAACCAAAAATGCTGAAAATTCCAGAATTCTGACCCGCACCAACACAGGTACGGGGGGAGATGACCACATGCTTGTTGTACAGGGTAACAAAACACGTTGTTCCTGCGGCAGCTCCTGGCACACGGAGCCGCTGTTCCCAGCAGGACAGGCTCCGGACACACGGCTGAGCGCCGCTGGAGCTCCTGCAGCGGGGTCCCAGCCCAGGCAGCCTGCCAGGAATGCTCTCTGCTCCACCGCGCCGCGAGCGCCCGGAACGGAGCGCAGCTGCTCATCCGCAGCACCTCCACGTAACCCACCCAGACTCACCGGCTTGGCTCAACACGACAGAAAAGTAACTGAGAGCAATACAAACCACGGCCAATAACAGGCTCACAACTGGGCTTTCCAGACAAGGATCACAAGCTCCGCTTGCCTTTTTAGGGGACTTTTCTATACCACATTACACTAAGTACCAAACCTGGTACTAAGTACATTACTCTGGCACTAAAGCAAACTAGTCTACTGTTAAACTCACTGAACTCCCTGAACTTGCCACTGCTTTCCTGCACCAAACAAATAACCAAATGTTGCAAGACTTGATTATTTTCAGCATCACAATTAAGAAAAAAAAAATTCCCATAACAAAATTAGACATTACTCACACAGTTCCATAGTTCAGAACTGCTTTAGCTCTTCATCTCTACTAAATGTATTTAAATAATCTACATAAAGTAAAGCAGAAGTACATGAAGTTATGTTTTCTGTTCATTTAAAATGCAGCTTTTCTCCAGAGAGTCTTCTGTCAGTGCTTGCAGATTTCTACACTAAACAGCAAACACACATTACAAATTAAGATTACTATTATTTGTACATAGCATATGCTATCACTGAATATGAAAAATACCTCAAAATGCACTACAGATGCTGTTTTGCTATTGCAAGAAGCTTCTATAAAAAGGTAGTGTATCCTATAACTTTCCTTGTTTACATTGTGCGACTGAATTTAACTGTTCATTATAAAAGGATCCTGCACTACTATTGAAAAATGCAAACCTCAAAAGGCATTATCTTGTTGACATTCTGAGAAAAATTGGAACAAATTCTCCCCTCACATAGAAGATAACTCACAAAACTTTCTCCAGCTGCGTTTCAAAGCAGAACTTCTGATATCAGTACTGCTATTTCTGCTGAACATCTAACAAGATGAAAGGGAAAAAGACACAGTTTTTACTGGAAAGGGCCTATCAGCTCTTCTACCTTAATTAAAAATATTAATAGCATCTTATTTCAGCAGCAATAGAGCACTTCACAAGCAATTTCAACAGAAGGAGAAAGTTACTGCAACCTACCTTTCCACAGTCAGGTTACATTTACTTGCATATAACATTGTAACGTTTAACAGAAACATTACAGGATATAAACGCCAACAAAAAGCTTTTGCCCCCAACACGCAATCCCCCCACTTTAAACATGATGAACATGACTGAATTACTGTCTCTTCATAAACTAAACAAGTACATTTAATAGGTTCCCATATTTTTATCACAATGAACAAATTATTTGATGCTGACCTCAAAAATACAGTTATTAGTTAAGGGGAAAACGTTATCGTCCTTGTCATCTCCTAATCTCTAAACTCCAATTTACCAAAAATTGACAATGCTGAAAAAACTGAAAAGCCAGTTCATGCAACACTGGTGCTCTCAGTCCAACCACACCTTTTCCTTCAAACAGTCGAATCTGGAAGCAATGACTAATGTAAAATTAACAGGGAGCGGGAAGCTATTTAGAAAAAAAAAAAAAGTACAAAGGTCTATGGGGCAAACAGAGGCACTTCAGAAACACACAGTTCTCTGCTCATGAACTGGTGATGTCTCCTGAGCGTCAGCCGGGAGGAGAAATGGACCAGAGGGGGCTTGAGTCATCAACTCTGGTTTTTCTGTGCTGAAACAGCCTGGGTTCAGCATCAGCAATTCTTTTATTGCGGCGAGACTTCATTTCCCAGCTCTCCCAGCCCAAGCCACGGCAGTCGCACTCGGTAACCGGCACCTGCAGAGCACTTTCTGTGTTCGCGCACACTGCAGCGTGCCCGAGGCACGGCCAGCGCGGCCAGCGGTCCCCGCGGCCCACACCCTGCACGTGCTGCGCCGCCGCCAGCCCCGCGTACGCGGTCGGAGACGGGGGGAGAAAACACCGCAAGAAGTTACTACGGCCCCCAGAGCCGTGCTCCCGGTGCGCGGGCCGAGGATGCTCCGCGCCTCCCGCTACTCGGCGACGGGAGCGCGGCTCGCTCTGCGGTCACACGAAGGGTGAAAAATCCATATTGAAATCCCGCGCGGGGAACATCGCGACGGCAGCGGGGTCAGGCACCCCCGGGAACACCGGGGCGGCAGCCGAAGCCCGGAACTGCGGGGAGCACCGGAGCGGACGCCGGGCCCCGCGGCCGCCCCGTGCGGGCACACCGGGCGCGCAGGGCCC